>JADBJO010032579.1:0-15545 GCA_016801955.1 Conus betulinus
TGCCTGCACGCGATCACGACAACACACCACCCACACACACCCACACGCACTCACGCACTGCACGCACGCACGCACATCACGCACACACGCACGCCACGCACACAAACACATGCAAGCGCGCTCGCGAACGCACACGACACACACACACCACGCACGCCCACACACCGTGACCACAACACACACACCACACACACACCACACCCAGGGCACTACCGCGTCGCTCACACACCATACACACCCACATAGACCCCACAGTAAATCAACACACACACTACAACACAGCACCACACACCCACACTCACCACACACCGACTACACACACACCATAGACACACCACACGTACGCTCTTGCTCTTCACCCACACATATACACACACACATACACACACACACACACACACACACCACCCCACCACACACACACACCACACACACACGCATCTCACAAATTCTCAAACGGCCGAGGTGGTAGGAAGTGATTTATAGGGGGGGAACTAAAAAGAATATGTAGAATATGAATAATTATGTATAAAAAGTTGGTTAGTAAATAAGGTGTGGAATAAATTTATGTGATACATATGGGAGCAACCGAACCCACAAAATAGTTGGTCGCCTGTGTGGTCTTTGGTAATAGGACTCAAGTAATGAGACTAAAAAATACAGCACTAAGGAGCGTTCGATTCTTGCACGGGTAGTCCATGAAGAAAAGAGTCCAATACAAGAAGGCACACACACGGACAAACACACACACCGCACAGCAGACACACGAGAAAAAAAAAGGGGAATAAAAGAAAAAAGGCACTCACAAGACACATACAAACGGATATCACAAAATCCACAAACACTGCCAATGGCAAGCACACACACCACACCCACAACACAAAAACCACCACACACGCACACACACACACACACACACAGCACCCAACACACAACACACACACATCTCACCACACGACGCGCGCACATCATGTCTCAGTATGTGCGCGCGTGCAGCGTGCCTGCATGCGTGCGATGTTTGTGTGCGCATGCCTGCATGTGTCCGTGTGGTGTTTGTGTTTGTCGTGGTTTGTTTGTGTGCGTAAAAAATAAAATAATGTTTTTATAAAAAAAATAATGATTGAGGTGTATATGGGGGTGATGTGTTGTGTGGTAAAGTAGTTCGTAGGAGGAGCGGGTTCTGCAGTACTGTAGCTCCATGCAAGCAAGCACGAGTCCCATGCTCGCGCGTTTGTGTGTGTTGTGTGTGTGCAAGCGTGCGTGCGTACGTGCGTGCGTTTCGTGCGTGCGTTGTGTGGTGTGTGTGTGTGTGTGTGTGTGTGTTGGTGTGTGTTGTGGTGTGTGTGTGTGTGCACGTACGCGTGCACGCGCGAGTGTGTGTGTGGTGTGTATGCATGTGTGTGTGTGTGTGTGTGTGTGTGGTGTGGTGTGTGTGTGTGGTGTGTGTGTGAGCGCAGGTACTTGCTCCATGCAAGCAAGCACGAGTCCATGCTCGCGCGTTTGTGTGTGTGTATGTGTGTGCGAGCGTGCGTGCGTACGTGCGTGAGTTCGTGCAGTGTGTGTTGTGTGTGTGTGTGTGTGTGCGTGCACGCGCGAGTGTGTGTGTGTGTGTGTGGTGTGTGGTGTGTGTGTGTGTGTGTGTGTGTGTGTGTGTGAGCGCAAGTACTTGCTCCATGCAAGCAGCACGAGTCCATGCTCGCGCGTTTGTGTGTGTATGTGTGTGTGCAAGCGTGCGTGCGTACGGTGCGTGAGTTCGTGCATGTGTGTGTGTGTGTGTGTGTGTGTGTGTGTGTGTGTGTGTGTGTGTGTGTGTGTGCACGTACGCGTGTGCGCGCGAGTGTGTGTGTGTGTGTGTGTGTGTGTGGTGTGTGTGTGTGTGTGTCGTGTGTGTGTGTGTGCGCGCGCGCGTGCATGTATGCATTGTGGATGTGTGGTGTGTTGTGTGTGTGTGTGTGTGTGTGTGTGTGTGTGGTGTTGTGTGTGTGTGTGTGTGTGTCCTTGTGTGTTGCTGTGTGTGTGTGTGTGTGTGTGTGGTGTGTGTGGTGCGTGCGTGCGTGCGTCAGTGCGCCTGCATGTATGCATGTGTGGATGTGTGCATGTGTGTGTGTGGTGTGTGTTGTGTGTGTGTGTGTGGTGTGTGTGTTGTGTGTGTGTGTGTGCGTTCTCCACGTCCATTACAAGGCAAAGTACATTTGACATAAGATATTTCAAAAGGAATACATATGACCAGCAGCCAGCAAAAACAGTGTACCAAAATGCACAATACTGATTAAGCCCCGTGTTTCCTTCACTGTTATCACATTGTCCTTTTTCTCCTGTTTAGCCCTTCCCCCTCCCCTACATGCTCAAAGTCACAGGCATCATGACAAGAGGTACACGTGTCCTCATACCATGTATTTCTGAAGGTACTTGTAGGCTTGTAAGCCATCAGCTGAGAACTGGGCCACGCACGCACGCACGTTGGCAACGTTCCACTTGCACGTTCTCTTCTTCCATACTTGCTTATATCCGTTTTGCGAAAGATAGATATTTATACCCCCCCCCCCCCCTCCCCACTGGTGTACTCCACACTAAAACAGCCTCCTGCCCCATCCTCACTTATTCTCTTCCACCTGCCATACCCATCCCTAAGAAGACAATCATGCAAATCATGCAATCACGACCACAACCCATGCGTATTTACACGGTATGTACGCATACGCACGCCTGCACATGTGAGCACGCATGTACGCACGCACGTACATATAGAGAGTCCTCCAATGTATGTGTCCTTAGGTTTCGGTTGGTATAAATGTGTGCGCTGTTCTAACGCCCTGTCAGATGTGCATCCTATGTATTGTGTCGTGCAGAGCTCGACACAGGACAGAGTTGTTCATCAGAAGACGGTGTACATCAGAAACACTGTCGCAATGGAACCATCTGTGAAGAGGGCCAAATCTGCAGTGCGTATTTTCACCCGATGTCTGTACATGATCATGTCTGTAGTATTTTCACTATTTTCACTCTGTCTGTGAACATGGTCAAGTCTGTAGTATTTTCATGTGACTAAATCTGTAGTTATTTCACACTGTCTGTGAACACGGTCAGGTCTGTAGTACGTTCACAATATTTTGAACATGTTCAAGTCTGAAGTAATTTTATCATGTCTGTGAACATGATCGAGCCTGTGGTAAATCCAAAGTCTGTGAACATGCTCAACTCTGTAGTAATTTCACGCTGTCGGTGATATGATGGTTGTGTAGTATTTTCACATGTGTGTGAACATGATCAAGTCTGTATTATTTTCACACCGGCTCTGAGCAAGTTCAAGTCTGTAGTGAGATTATGTTCACTCTTCTGTGAACATGATCAAGTCTGTAGTAATTTCACGCTGTCTGTTAACATGATCAACTCAGCAGAAATTTTGACAATATATGTAAAACATGATCAAGTCTGTGTTTTTGGTGTTTTTTTTTTGTTGTTTTTTTCACCCTGTCTGTTAACATGATCACGCCTGTAGTTTTGTTTCACCTGTCACTTAACGTCATCAGAACGTCACCAAGTCTGTAGTATTTTCACCCTGTCTGTGAACATGATCAAGTCAGTAGTATTTTCACAGTTTCTTTGAACATGTTCCAGTCTGTAGTATATCATAGGGTCTGTTAACGAGGCAAATCTGTAGTATTTTTTCACAAAGTCTGTTAACATGTTCACACTGTCTTGAGCATGTACAAATCTGTAGTATCCTTACGCTGTTTGTAACATGATCAAGACTGTAGTATGTTTTTACGCTCTCTGTGAACACAACCAAGTCTGTGAAAAATTTCATACTGTCTGTGAACATGATCGAGTCTGTAGTATTTTCACCATAGCCGTAAACATGATGGACTCTATAGTATTTTAGCCTGTCTGTGAACATAGTCACGTCTGTAGTATTTTTCATTGTCCGTGAACAGGATCAAGTCTGTAGTATTTAACAACATCTGTAAACACGAAGTCTATGGTATTTTCACACGGTCTGTAGGCATGATCAAGCTTTTAGTATTTTCACACTGTCTGTGAACATGGTTTGGTTGGGTCTGTAGAATGTTCATACAGTCGGTGGAGGTGCCTTGTTTGTTTGTTTGTTTTTTTACCCTTTCTGTGAACATGATCAGATCTGTAGATAATATTTTCATTCTGTCTACAAACGTGTTTAAGTAAGTGGAATTTTTACACTGTCTGTAATGCTGGTCAAGTCTGCATAGGGTGTTTTCAGACTGAACATGTTTCTGTCTGTAGCGCGTTTTGACACTGTCGGTGAATGACAAATGTTAGAGTATTCTAGATTTTGTCTAGACATGGTCAATATGTAGTATTTTCACACACATCTATTAGTAAGATCAAGTCTGTAGCAAGCATTCTCACACTATCTGTAAGTACTCTTTAGTATCCTCATACTTTCTGGGAATCTAGTCACGTTTTAGTATTTTCACAATGTCTATGGGCGTGGTCAAGTCTGCAATGTTTTCACACTGACTTAAAGTAAGGTAGGGTCTCAAGTATGCTCACATTTTCTGTAAACATGGTCAAATCTGTAGTTAATAACTTCACAGCCTCTGACTGTGATCAAAATCTGTAGCGAGTATTTTCACCCTGTCTTTGAACATGTTTCAAGTCATTAATAATTTTCACACTTTTTTTTTTTTTTTTCTGTCCCAACCTCTGCACCACCTCAGAGGCAGAGCACCCCCACGCCGCTCATTCCGACACCCCATCCACAGCCACAGCCCAGTCGGCCCCGCAGCAGCCCCGGCACCGGCAATCCACAGGGAGTAGTCAATGTCAAGTCGTCAAGAGGCAACCCACCGTAGGAGACACTGCATGGTGCTGAGTCACTTCGGTGGTGTTCAGTGGCGCCTGTTCTGATCTAACATACGCAGGACACCACCTACTAAGTCCCCTACTGACAACAATAATTGCTTAGTCGCGGAGCCGGCGTGAGTGAGCTCTCCCCTCCGGAGGGCGCCACCACCACGTCTGCCCAACGACAGCCCCCATGGACTCGCCGACACCGGTGACCCCGACGGAACCACACCAAGGCCACAGACGTGGAGAGGATATCGAAATTGAGGTCACCATGACAACAGGGCATAAAGGGCCACAAAATTTGAGACTTTTTTTTTTAATGCTGATCGATGAGAATGAGGATGATTAAGATGATGCTACGGATTTCCATTTCGGTCTGAGACTACATGACAGGGCTGTACTCTACGCTTCCTTTCATAACATATGCCGGCGTCAACCAGGCTCGAGAGATACAGGCACTTGCAGTATTGGTCAGTAAATCTGAGCAACACTCTCAGAAACGCATCCATTAAGTGGACGAAACTCGACTGTGTGGCCCATGTGTCCCAACTGAGTCCGCAGCTAACTTATCTCTGGGTAGGAGCCGGGTCGGGCAGACACTCTCTCTGTGACACACCCTCTGTGAACATGGTCTTCAAAAGTCTGTAGTATTTTTCACACAGTCATTAAACTTGATTGAGTCCGTAATAGTCAGCCTGTGTTATTTTCATTCTGTAAATAAGGTCAAGTCTGTAGTGAAAACGATCAAGTCTTTATCTATTTTCACACTGGTCCTTAAACATATTATGATGAACTCTGTAGTCTGTAGTCAACTAGTCAACATTTGTTTTTTTAACTGTCTGTGAACTTAATATAGTCTGTTGTATTTTCACACTGCCTGTGAACATAATCATGTTCGTAGTGAATATTTTCACTTTGTCTGAGAACGGGGTCTTTCTCTTTGTCTGTTTGTCTGACTGTTTGTCTCTCTTGCTTGCTCGCGCTCGCTGTGGACGTGTGTATGTTCGTGTGCATCTGTGTGCAAATGCAAGTGCGCGTTTGTGCTCTGAAGTGTGTGTGTGTGTGTGTGTGTGTGTGTGTGTGTGTGTGTGTGTGTGTGTGTGTGTGTGTGGCGCGCGCGCGCGTGCGCTCTTGCGTGCATACGTATGATGTGTGTGTGTGTGTGTGTGTGTGTGTGTGTGTGTGTGTGTGTGTGTGGTGCGCGCGCGCGCGCGCGCGCGCGCGTGTGCGAATGTGTGTGTGTGTGTGTGTGTGTGTGTGTGTGTGTGTGTGTAGAAATCGAACTGCTTTTCAGCCTTGCAAGGAAACTACAGAGTGTGTGTCTGAAGCAGTATGCAATGCAAGATCTGGCTCCTCTGCAAAAAAATGCAGTAAGTACAATAGAAACCAGCTGGTCATGCACTGACCGTGTGGAGCCAACAAGCTTGGCAGTTGCTCATTTCTTTCTTTCTTTTTTTTTTTTCCTCTTTTTTTTGTTTGTGTATTTCGTGTGTGTGTGTGTTGTGTGTGTGTGTGTGTGTGTGGTGTGTGTGTGTGTGTGTGTGGTAAGAATTAGATAATGTACAATAAAAACGCTGCTCCGCTGTTTACAGCCCAGCCAACCATCTGCCAACAAAGCACGGCATGGCCAGCATGCACGGTACAGGACTAGCAAAGCCACAGTGTTGTTATGCAGAGTCCTTACATGAATAATGTTTGGAACGCAGCACGGTGCAGTGGCGAGGAAAATGTTGTCAATGATAGGCAACAACTAAAGACTACATTTTCTTGGGGGGAAAAAAAAAAAAAAAAAAAAAAAACCACATCATTCCCAGATGTCATTGTTTTCACAGTTTTTTCTCAATGTACCTGCACTGTTGTTCGATTTACATTTGGTTGTATTCTTCATTTCTTGGCTTATCCTCTTGCTTATATTACTGTACCCCTACCCCTCCCGCGCTCACACCTTTTCCTCGTTAAACTGTTTCAGCAGTTTTAAGTCCCTTGTAGAGTCACACATCACCTAAATATTGCTTGTGGTACGTGGCATTGATTTCCATTGGCTTGTTCCTAGGACCTGTGTTTCTGTGCCAGTCATCACCTGGTTTGACATTGCTTCCAAGGCTTCGAGGTCCTCTTCCACTAGCAGTGGCGAGGTGAATGTTCTTCCTGTGATTGGGTGGAATTCTGGAGTGATGACAGGACTTTTTATGTTTTCTCAAGACTGCATCTGATATGGCTGTTTCACTCTCTTGTTCTTCAACTGGTCTCCACAGTCCATCATGACAAGGTCGTGGTCACTATCAACGTCAGCTTCTGAAAATCTCCTTCTCTGATCGCTGTTGACGCCTGGCATGTCCGGTTCTTCCACAAAATATGGTACAGTGGCTGTGGCACTGACCTTTTGAGGAGTAACACGTCTACACTGGGTGTGGTTTGTGCTCGCCACCGAGTCGTTGTTGGTTATCATTTTTCACAAGCATCTTTCGTAAATTCATATAGAAAGAATGTCAAACGTTGAAATTCATACTGATACCTGTCTGCCCATGAATATAGCATTCCATCTTATTGCAGAATGGTTTGATTGAGGGACAGTTGTTGTTGAAATGTTCTAAAATATCAACTTCAGTTCTGCAAGTGGAGCATTTATTTTCATCAACCAGTTTCATTTTACGTGACAAAATATTTGTCGGGTATAAGTTATGAACGATTTCCCACTGCAACCCCCTCTGTCTGATTTCTTTTCGTAGCAGCATGTGCCAGTAACCACGGGATGTTGCCTATTTCAAAATTAAAATTTCTTAGCCAAAATTCATGATCACAAGTTTTTAAGCCCACGGTCGTCTTTTTTCTTTGTCTCTTTTTTTTAAAAATTTTTCTGATATGTTTTGGTTTTGAACAATAAACCTTGGGATCAATGTCATTCTGTATCTATTCTTCTGGTTATGGGTTTTCATGGATTCAGTTTTTTTTTTTCCAGGACACAGATACTGAATTTACTAGGGCGTTACACCCAAACAGTACGCTTGCTCTGTTGCGTAATACCTTCTTCAGAGCTTGCGCGCAGCTGAGCATTGTCTAATCATTTTCTTTTTCATTGATTCAATTTCTGCTTGTTTCCAAGGACACTGATGTATGGGCGTCATATTGAATTTGTGAATTATTCCAAAGGACCTGTTCATGAAAGTTTTGTTGAGGTACATCAGTTTCATTAGCCAGGGTTTTGTGGTCTAAGTGCGTGTGGAGAACCTCTTGCCAAAATGGGCAATTAATTTGATTAATGTGAAATAAGCATTTTTTTTACAATTCATGTCAAAGGCATACATATTGCTTAATTATTTTGTAACACACCATTTGGGAATATCATTCCAGTTATCATCTGTTGCCATAAATGATCGATCAATCCACTGTAAATAGAAATTTTCTAGCATCCAAAAAATGTTGACCATCTTGACTCCTCCTTGACTAATATCGGCTTCCGCTATTTTCAGTTATATTCCTTTTTTATCTTTTCAAAACACTTTTCATTGGAACTCTTTCTATGCAATATAAATTTAAACACGATTCTATTCATTGTAGTTAAAACCTCCCTAGACAAACAAACAAACTGCATTACAAACACAAACTGACTCAACATTAAGCATTTATTATTACTATTTTCCCATAAACTTTCGAATCTCACTCGCTCCATGTCTTGGTTAATTTTTTTAATAAGTGTTCCAGTTCTTTTTGACCAGCTCTCTTCAATGTTTATTGCAGCTTTGTTATTTTTAAAGCATGTCCCTAAACTCTTTAACGTAAATGGCCCGTTGTTGTCCTGCCTCTGTATTCCTGGTCTCTCTGGTTTTTGTTTTGTTTTTTGTTTTCTCTGTTTTGTGTGTGTGTGTGTGTGTGTGTGTGTGTGTGTGTGTGTGTGTGTGTGTGTGTGTGTGAGCGCGCGCGCGCGCGCGTTTCATTTCCGACCAGAATGTCAATACTTTGTATTGTCAAGATGTACCACCTTAAACTTATTTGTTTCGTTTGGTTTGCTTTACTTTTATAATCGATGTAAGACTTTAAAAAAAAGCACAAACAATAACAACAACAACAAAACCGAACTTTCGTTGGGAAAGCAAGACAGTATACTAGTACCACAATGCAGTAATGTTTGTTTTCAAAGTGTGGTATTCACTTGGTGTGGAACTTTGGTGACCAGCCACAGGTCAGAAATGATTGTGGTGAGGAGTGTTCACCACTTAAGAGAGATGATAGAAAAACGCTAGGAAAGCAGCAAGAGGAAAACGTTCCTGTTATCCCTCATTATAGCTCACCAATCTTAAAGTGACAGCTGGCCACATTCTTAATGATGTGACCGCTGTGTAGCTTGTGAAATGTGTAGCCTTTGGTGTGTAGCCCTCCAATGTATGGTTTGTCCAGGATTGCCTCTGGGATATGTCGGCTGCAACGATGATGCGTTCTGCGTTGATTCCACTGTGTGTGAGAATCAGAAACAGTGCAGTAAGTTTTTTTCTCTTATTTTGCATACTTGTTTCTTACTTTCTTCCTTTTATGATTATTTTTTTTTTTGTCACTTCGTCCAAAATCAGGATTTTTATCTCATAGGTTCTTCCGTTATAAACAGACAGCACACACACACGGCCGACAGGCCGAGAGACGGATGGATGTATGAAAGGATACGTGAAATGGGATCGGTCACCATCCCATATTGTAGACCCAGAGCACAAAAATCAGTCATTCCTCAAACATTCCCTGTGAAAATATGTGCACATGCAGCATGGATTGTCGTTACGACAATCCGTGCCGGTAGACCCATGGCAGGTCCGGCACGGATTGTCGCATTCGTGAATTTGCGACAGTCCGTGCCGTTGCGACAATCCATGCCGCCACATCTGTCGGTCACACAGTTTAGCATCTTGTTGTGGATACAATGTTGTAGAGAAAGCAACAAAGAAAGAACCCGCATGCTTGAAGTAAAAGGGAGTTTTGGAGCGAGTTGCGCGGCAAGTTTGGAAAGCTGACAGTTGGAAGAACCAAACTGACAATGAAGCAACCAACCAAAAAGAAAAAACTGGTGGGCCCTAAGTGAAATCACACAACTGAACATTTTGGAGAAGCTAGACGGAAAAAAAAAAAAAAAAAAAAAAAAAAAAAAAAAAAACGCCGATCAGCTTACCAAATCAATTTTTGTCGACAAAGACCAAACGTCGACGAGATTTTCTCTCCATAACCCCGTAAGCTGCCATCAAATCATCGTCACTGATATAGATTGAAGGAATGGTGGAGCAGAAAATCAAAATAAAAAAAGGATATTTAAGAACAAACAAACGGACAAAAAATGGACCCCAGTCGGCAGTCAATGATGCAATTGGAAAGAATGACGTCAAACAGCAACTCAATGAAAGGGAAGGGAAGGGAGGTAAGGTACTGTTGCTTTGTAGCCAAGGGAACTGCACAGGGCCGTAATCATTAGGGCTGTCAACGTGTTGAGGAACGGAGGGAAAGATGAACACAGAAACACAAGACGTAGGCCTGCCCTACCTCCGATCATGCTTTTGCATGATTCAGCCCTCAATGGAGTGAATGGAAAGAGACTGGATCTGTTTTACGGTTTCGAAACCGTATCGAGGACAGTTTGTACTACCAACGATTTCAGGCCAACACTTGAAACATTTCTCTTCTCCGTAAAAAGATCAGTGGACCCAGCAGTAATCCCATGCACTGTAAATGACAAAAAAACAGGATCTAAGCGTTTTTAATCATGACATCACCAAACCGGTAATCCAGGTCAAAAAGAGAGCTGTTCAATATTCGTACCAGATCGGAGCCGTTTGGTTTTTCTAATGTTACATTCATCAACCACGCCAGTCTGCAGCTCAGCACCCGGACACTGAGAGACGACCGTCGCCGGACAGGAGCCAGCGAGTTTGCCGGCAACTTTGGGAGACATGGTTTGGAAAACACCAAAGCTGACAATGAGACGCGCTGTGCTTCATTCTCCGGGGTATATCATGCTACCCAAGACATCTGGATCGAGTTTAACTTCAAGAGAGGGAGGGGCGCACTGTGGAACTTGCATTATACCCTGAGAGGCTGATGATACATCTAGTTCTAGTAGGACTGTGTAGAATTCCTAAATTTCAGCACGGTCGTGTTTGTTTCATAAGCTTTCAAAACCACTACAGTGAAGGCTTTCTTGAAGTCTTGTTCAAAACTCTCTCTCTCTCTCTCTCTCTCTCTCTCTCTCTCTCTCTCTCTCTCTCTCTCTCTTCAGTAGTGAAAGTTGGCCACAGATGGTTGGGAAGAAGCGGATTCAGTGCACAGTATTGCTTGATGTAAAAAAAAGTGTTTGATCACCTTTTGTTCATATCTGTTCTTTAATCATGTCTTTCGACATCGACTAAACGCAGTGATCCTGTTTTCCCACCAAGGAATTGCCACAGGTGGCAACTGTCAGACCAGCACAGGACTGTGTGTAGCGGGAGCCGTGTGTATCAACGGGACATGTCAGTGTAACAAGGTGGTGGCTGATTCTAACAAAACAACATGTGGTATGTGACCTTGTGTGTGTGTGTGTGTGTGTGTGTGTGTGTGTGTGTGTTTGGGGGGGGTGCTCTGTCTGTCTGTGTCTGTCTCTTTCTGTCTCTGTCTCTGTCTCTCTGCCTCTGTCTGTCTGTCCGTCCGTCTGTTTGTCTGTTTGTCTGTCTGTCTGTCTGCCTCTCAGTCTCTCTTTGTCTGTCTCGCGTGTGCGCGTCATTGTCTCACCCTAGAACTAGTTTGTCTGTCTGTCTGTCTGTCTGTCTGTCTGCGCGTCATTGTCTCACCCTACAACGAGTTTGTCTGTCTGTCTGTCTGTCTGTGCGCGTCATTGTCTCACCCTACAACTAGTTTATCTGTTTTGTCTGTCTGTCTGTATTTCTGTCTGTGCGCGTCATTGTCTCACCCTACAACTAGTTTATCTGTCTGTCTGTCTTTGTCTCTGTCTGTCCCTCTCATTCTTTCTGTCTGTCTGTGTGTCTGTCTTTCTGTATTCGTGTGTGTGTGTGTGTGTGTGTGTGTGTATGTGTGTGTGTGTGTGTGTGTCAGTCGGTCAGTCAGTTTTGCCAGTCTGTCTGTGCCTCTTTTATGTCTGTTTGGTCTGTCTGTCTGTCTGTCTGTCTGTCTGCCCCCCCTCTCTCTCTCTCTCTCTCTCTCTCTCTCTCTCTCGCTCTCTCTCTCTCTCTCTCCAATTCAAACGTTTCTTGTTGTATGTTTTTGTGAGTCTCGCAATCCGGTATTGGTGAAATAAGTGTTTTATTGCGTAAAGGCTTTTCCTATATGAAATTGAAACTCTCTCTCTCTCTCTCTCTCTCTCTCTCGCTCGCTCGCTCGCTCGCTCGCACACACACACACACACACACACACACACACACACACACACACACACACATTCATTTAAACCTGGCAAAAAGAAATAGGATTTGATCTAACTTGATATATTCAAATTCCTTTTTATGAAAATTGCCCCGAGCATCGGTTAAAAACTGCTGTAACTGAACTTTGTCTGTTATCAGGAGCTTCAATGCTGTTGTCCGTCTTGAAATATTGTGTTACTTTGCTTCTTTTTACGGTTTCCCCTTGTGTCAGGTTACAGTGTTTTCCTCCCAAGTTTCTTACTCCTCCGTTTGTTCTGAGTAAGACGATACCTTACAACAAGACTGGTACTGCTCATTGTGAGGTATGTGGCCAGCTACTGTGTGGTGAATATCGCGAGCCTCGTTCTGCTTCAATGCTCCCTCACCAAGCCACTTGTAAAAATAGTTGCCAAGGAGACCCTGGTCACCATGCACCCTAGGGACCTAAGTGGATTCACAAGGTACCTTAGGGACCACTGAACATGTTTCTTCGGATGCGTCGTGAGTTCGAGTTCACTGCAGCAGAGTTCACATTAGCTGCAGGTTGTGAGTCCGAGTTCACTAGAGGTAAGTTTGAGTTCACCACAGGTCTTAAGATGCTGTCATAGATGGGAGATAACTCAAGTCGCCCATCCCTGTTGAGGCTAGGTCTTCTTGTTTTTATCTGAATGGCCTCCTTCACCTACCTTTTGAGAAAGTTGGGTTCAGTTCCCAGCAGTGTGGTGTTATCCAGAGAGATATCATGTTTCTCTCTCAAGCAGTGTTCTTTGAATGCTGATTCAGGCCTGGTCTGATGTTCTTTGAACCGTTTGTGAAAAGGTCTTTCTGTCTCACCAATATAGTCTTGGTCACAATCAGAGCACTTAATGTGGTAGATTACTCCACACTGTTTCCCTTTGTCTGTAATGTCTTTAATACGGGTCAGTTGAGATCGGAGAGAATGGGTGGGTTTGTGAAATAAACTGACGCCATGTTGTTGAAATGCCCGGGAAAGCCTCTCTGAAGTGCCCTTCACATAAGGAATTCCTACCCTTATGCTGTACAGTGGGTTTTTTTTGTCTGGTCGGGGACATGGGGCATCAAAAATCCAATCTGGATAGTCATTAGACTTTAATGCTTGTTTCACGTGGGCTTTTTCTCTTTTGCGGTCTTCTTCATCTTTCACCAGAGTATCAGCTCGGTGCAGCAAGATACGTACAACATAACGTTAATGCTGTAGAGGATGATGGGTGTGTATAAGTTCAGGTACTGGTCTGTATGTGTGGGTTTTCTGTACACTGAAGTTTTGAAAGAGCAAAGCCTGTAATCCGCCGCAGAGAGCCCATCAGTCCCCACTGCTTCTCCTGGACCTCAACCGGACTGGGACACGTCTAGCATCTCAAGGCTTCAAAGGAGGGTAGGATGTGGGTGGGAGTTTGGGATCTCGTGCCACAAGGACACTGGTCAGTACGAGAGATTTTGAGACGTGAGAGGTTGAAGAGGAGCTGTCAGTGTCCTGGTTGCAGACTGAAGACGGTAACTGAGCTGCTCTGTCAGGTTGGTGGATGCTGTCCTCTTCAGTCTCAATGTCCAGGCTTTGGCACCAGTTCCGATCTGTGTGATATTTTTTTTTCGTCTGTCTTTGTCAACAGGTGATTCATGACATTCAGCAAGGCGTCCTCCATCATAGGACCATTCCTTCATGTTGACTGAGTTCCGCGTCTTGCAGAATTCGTGATCTGTGTTCTCGTTGTGCAGATCCCAAACCAGGCCAAGCTGGTGGTCCATGCTCCTCTGCTGCTGGAAAGTCGCAGTGCCATGACACCATGGCTCGTTGTAGAGCAGATAATATTTGCATTTGTGGCAGCGGGTTTGTTACAAACCCGCCTGATTTGAAATGTCGTAAGTACTGCCACAACCTGTTTCTGCGAGTAACATATTTACAAACATTTCTGCATGTCGGGTAGAATTATTGATACACCTCCCCCAAAAAAGGTCGGAACATTGATTTCAGGAGATTGAACGTAGCATAGGTTTGAACCATGAGTTTTTCGACAATAAATAAGTTTACTGTAATAAGTACGTAATAATTTACCTGACCATTCGTAAAAACAATTAATACTTCAGAACTTGAACTCTGTTTCCTTTGGAAATGACCATTATACCCATGGAAGAAGAGGAAAGCAGACTGTACCAGGATGGGTCCAAGGTATGCTTGCCTGTTCGCTGGACACATTGAAGAGCATTTTATCACACAGGATGCAGGACCACAGCCCCTTTTCCTTAAGCGTTTCATTGACGATTGTTCTAGAGACGAGCTTCCGGAACTTATAGACTTTGGAACTAATTTTCAGAAATATCTAACAATATCTTGACATTTCAGGCTGTACCATGTCCTTTTCAGACATCCAAGTAAGTGCCCAGGCTGATTCAGATCGGCTGGCTACGTCAGAATGCTACAAGTCTGAGCATAGGCAATTATCAAACTTGTGTACTAGTTAAGTAGAGAAAATGAACTATCCAGAAAGCGCTGACGAGAGAAATTTTTGCACCCATTTTGTGTGTGCTGCCATTGTTTTAAAGGTGTGTGACCACTGACATTTTCTGAATATCAAGTGCAACATGATCGTAGTTTTGAAGGGTGAAAGCTTGGTAGCGTGTTATAGCCCCATGCGTTTTTGGTAACATTTCATGCAAAGGCTGTAGACTGCTTGCCCTCTTCATCATTTAAAATTTCTAAATTGCAACAATGCAATAGCTCACTGGCATAGTTTTTACGCAATCTTGCACTTATGCGCTCATCTTTTTTTCCTGTCTTAACACACTGTCCACAAACTCGACACACGGAATTTACTCTCTTGCAGCATGCGCAGTGCAACGTGAACGAATGCAACATTGACGCCATCGCAGAAAACTGATGAATCGCTCACCTCAAACCATATACACACAACCACACTTCAAAGATTATGTAAGCGATATAAAACACACACAGCTAAACATGGAATTCACATCATCCTCCAGGAACACCCCCCCCCCCCCCCCCCCAAAAAAAAAAAAAAAAAAAAAAAAAGTTTCTACTTTGAATACATCCAAGAGGTAGGTAAACACACACAAAGTTGGTCAGCACTAACACTTCTCAGAGAGGGGAAATGGAAACCCGGCTGGTGTGAGACTGGAGACAGGCCACTCACGGTTTGTTCCAGATGTGGCAGCAGGCTTTGACCAAACGGCTTGCGCTGAGTGGAAAAATACGGCCGTCACACACACACACACACACACACACACACACACACACACACACTTATTAGTCTTTCTTGTAGAAACGATTCTTTTGTTTTAGCCTTTTTTTGCAAACGTACTCTAAAACAT
>JADBJO010032580.1:0-2500 GCA_016801955.1 Conus betulinus
GTAGGTTGTGCTGATCAAGAGTTTTTTTTTTCCCGTGATAGCTTTTCAAGGACAAAAGAGCGGAATGCGGATGCGCTGAGCAGATGGGGCGACCACGCCAGGCTACAGCTGACAGGGAGATAACCTGCATCAGTACGGTGCAGGCAGCCATCACACTCAGAAGTCGTCACTCGCAGTGGATTGGATAAACATAAGCAGTGAAGTCAGAGAACCTCAGCGAGGCGTTCCTAGTATTGCATCCCTTTTTTTTTTTGTTGTTGTTGTTTGTTTGCTTGCTTTTGTTTGTTTGTTTCTTTCTTTTTCACGCAGAAGAAATCAACCAAGACATCACTGTGGCAAGCATATTTATTATCTTTTCAAGTCAGATGTTTTACACACGCACACGGGGCACACACAAGCACGCGTGCACGCACGCGCGCGGACCTGCTCTCTCTCTCTCTCGCCTCTCCTCTCTTCTCTCTCTCTCTCTCTCTCTCTCTCTCTCGCACACAACACCACACACACACACACACCACACACACACACACACACCACAACACACACACACACACACAGAGAGAGAGAGACTGACTGGCTGACCCTGAAACCAATTTATTGTCAGATTAACTCAAGGTTGTAATGACATTTAAGAAAAACATTATGAACAGAATACCAACGTTTTTTTCATTCAAATCAAAGAAGCATAATTAAACACACAAAAAATGCACGCGCACACATACATATATACTCAAACGTGCGCGCGCGCACACACACGCACACACACACCACACACACACACACACACACACACACACACACACACACAACAAACACAGTACGCGCGCGCGCGCGCGCGCGCGTGCGCGCTAGCGTACTCACGCACATACATATACACATATGCGCGCGCGTGCGCGCGCGCGCACACATAAATATACGCAATTACATAAATACCCAAATACACACATCTCAATACGAACACACCCATACCCTCACATACACTCAAACTTACACACTCACACACACAGACATACACACGCCCCACAGACACGCGGGACCATCACAACACACGCGCACGCACATACACACACACACACACCACACACGACACTCGAGCACTCGTACACACATGCATTCACTCTCACAAACACACGCATACACGCACACATACGCGCGCGCGCGCACGCACATACACACACACGCTCTCTCTCTCTCTCTCACACACACACACAACACACAAACACACAGAAAAAAAAATTAATAAAAAAGGAATTTCTGCCCGTTATATACAATCTTGTAACCCCTTTCCACCAACTCTGTCCAAACTCTCTGTTCAAACATCAAAGGGGGGGTCACGAGATTTGACCACGAAACACACACACACACACGCGCTTGCGTGCACGAACGCACACACAGGCACACACACTTCCCGTGCGCACACACATACACACACAGGCGCGCGCGCGCACACACCAACCACTCGCATACACACACACGCACACATACTCTCTCTCACACACACACACACTCACACATAACACAGAGGCACCACACACAACACACACACACACACGCGCTGCGCGCGAGCAGACACAATCAACACACACACACACAACGTATAAACTCCAGAGGAATGCTGCTTACGACAACCGAAATCCGCCTAGCAAACATAACAGCACAGAACAACCAAAAAAAACATTCCCGAGCAAAATCCTATACACTTGACTAATTTAAATATGTATCCCATACCAAACACATTTACACGGCCATAAATAAATACATAAATAAATAAATAAATAATCCTTTTATTCAGTATGGGCAAAGCTTTATTATAGACTAGGCAATGAAAAAAACACAAACACAAATAAATTCCAGTAAATCTTATTCAAAAGATTGAAAGAAAATTAAATAAAAAATAAGGCATAAAACATAAATAATGAACAATAAACAGTAGAGTAAACTCTTGCTCCCACATTCCCTACTTGTTCTACTGTTTATTATTTTCGTCCCCTGCCTCATTTCATATTTAATTTTGATTTGGCTTGTAGAGTGTTGAAGGCAGAGAAGTACACACAAACTTGTATAAAAAAAAAAAAAAAAAAAAAAAAAAGAGAAAGAAAGAACAAAACAGCCAAGATTGAGAACTGTGGTGGTGTGATGATAAACAGATAAACTGATTTTTTTTTTCTGTCGTTTCTTCCTTCCTTCCTTCCTTTGTTTCTTTGTCATCTGTGTTGATCAACTTGCTCAGTTTTTCCTTGCATGAAATCAACAAAACCACATCATCAGTTCGCCCGTCGATGCATTACATTAGCATTGACAATGAATGACTCGGGTTTTATGAAGAGTGACAACCGAGAAGGTAATAATTATGTGGTCTCCCCATTGTTTTGATCTCGTTTTCCTTGCTCCCAGTTGTGGTTTAGACCACTAAAAACGGGATTTCCCCTACAAATTAACAAGTAATTGTCTCCGTCATTGTTTTGAGTATACTCCTCTTTGACTGACTGCAAGTGTGGACTGA
>JADBJO010032581.1:0-2500 GCA_016801955.1 Conus betulinus
TTTTTGACGTGTGAAGCTAAAAGACTAACATGATCAGTGACACCCCTCCCTTTTTCTGTGAAACCAGCTTGAAAGATTGGCAAAATCCCATTCTTTTTCAAGGAAATGTTCTAATCTGAATTTCATTATCCTCCGAAAATTAGAAGATTTTCTTTTTGATTTTCCTTGTGTTTATGGATAGGTACAACTGTTTGCTTTCTTCCAAGCCATTGGCAGCTTTCCGGATTTCCAGCATAATTGGAAGAACTCTAATATTTTTTTCAAAAAGCATTGTGGAAAATGCTTTATCATGTTGTAAGAAATGGGATCAAATCCTGTAGCAATTTTACCAGATTTTAAACGGTGAAGTGAGTACAGAAGCTCCTCCCATTGTTAGATTTTTTATTAATATATAACGTGTTGTCGTTGTCATGTGGTTCAATGTTTCTCCTTTCGTTTTCAATAGTTCTTCTTCGTTCTTGCTCTTCTTTAGGCAGATGTTCAGTCTGACTCATTGCTGCGAAAGTGTCAGCAAATAATTCAACTTTCTCCTCGTTTGTTTTATAGATTTTATCGTTTTCGATCAAGACAGGATCTGGGAGATGAAAAAGAACCTTTATATCGTTTGGGTGTTTGGAACAGTTGATGACTAAGTTTTTGTAATATTGCTGCTTTGCAAAAGCAACAATTTTGTTACTATTGGTGTTAGCTTTTTTTGTATTCAGCAGCGTGTAACTGTTCCACTCTACTTTTAGGTTGCGTATGACGGCTTATCATCCAGCTTTTGAAGGCCTTAGTTTTCGCACCCACGGCGACTTCACACGCAATATTCCACCATGGGTTTGATGCTTTTCTTTGGATGATTCTTTAATTTGACTTTTGGGATTGCAGAATCTGCAGCCTTAAGTATAAGTTTTCTTAATTCAAAATAACAGTTTTCCAAATCTTCCTCTAACACTGTATTTTTGATTGAAATTTAGAAAAGATGAACCTGCTGTCAAAATTTGATTGAAAAGCGCCCAATCAGCCTTATCTTCATTATATTTAGTGCATTCAGAATTGTAGATTGTTTTTTTTTTTCGGGCTCACTAGAAGTTGGATTTCAATAGGGAGATGATCACTGCCTAACGGTATTTGATGAATGAACTGCCAGTACACAAAGGGTTTATGTCTGGGAAACTAAAGAGACAAATCTATCGATGAGCAACGTTGATCTGATCGATCAGCAGTTCTTGTTATAGATCCGTCATTTAAAATGGTTAGATTGGCGTTGATTATTGTACTGGCAAAGGTATTCGTTGTTGTTAACAATATTATTGGGATTTTCGGACCACAAGGCGTGGTGGGAATTAAAATCGCCAAGAATAATCCATTGTCTAGAGCAGTCTAAATCCATTATCCAGTCAGCTTCACCTTTAGACACTCCATCTGGATAATAACAGTTCAAAATGTTGAAGTATTTACCATCAACCTTAATTTCTATACAGCAAGAATATAAACGTTTATCTATTGAAGAACACGGTGTTTTGCACGGTTGATACATAAGATTGCAAGCTACATATGTAGCAACTTTTATTTTAACGTTGGCTTTTACCTCATCTATAACAGGTGGGTAAAAGAATCCGTTTAACTTGGGTAAGTCATTTTTGTGGCAATTCAATGACTGAAGCACAACTACGTCAAAAGAACGCTTCTGCAAAAAATTTTTCCAATATACAAAATTGCACTTACTTCTACAATTTCATTGTAGAAACGAGCACATACCAGTAGGTTGACTTGATCAGGCCTCATACACATCATGTTATTCGTGAGGAAAAGACTATAACTGAGAGTACCAGCAACAGAGAAAACCAAAAACGGATTACGTTTGACAGAACTTCTCTTTGTACGTTCAATTGGAGTTCAGACAGGCATTGGACAGAATTGTTTTCAATTCAATGATTGAGGAAGTCATGACATCAGACATTTTTGTTAGGATGGTCAGAAATTTCACTGAGGGATTTTCAAGACATACTAAAATCTTTTTCAAGATCAAAATTTACAGAGTACTTAGCACAGATGTTTTTGAAATGTTTGATGTCTGTCCTATACTATGTCTGTCCTATACACACTCACACACACACACACACACACACACACACACACACACACACATACATATGCTGCATCCATACTCATTCAGTCTTACACACACACACACACACACACACACACACACACACACCACACCACACACACGCACGCACGCACGTTCACGCACACACACACACACGCGCGCGCACACACACACACACTCTCTCCCTCCAAACACACACACACACACACACACACACACACACACACACACACACACACACACACACACACACACACATAAACGCGAGCGCGCGCACATACACACACATGCACACACATATCATGCATGCATACTCATTCACTCATGCATACCTCCCCCACACACGCACACACATACACACAGCACATACATACACACGCGCGCGCGAGCGCGCACACACACACA
>JADBJO010032581.1:5000-15542 GCA_016801955.1 Conus betulinus
CTCTGTGTGTGTGTGTGGTGTGTGTGTGTGTGTGTGTGTGTGTGTGTGTGTGTGTGTGTGTGTTCCAGGACACAGGAATCTGACAGCAAGCAGAATGCTCTGTCTTCCGGTCTTCATCATCCTTCTGCTGTTGGTTTCACCTGCAGCTACTCTGCCTGGTAAGATGAGTTTTTAATTTCAGTCAACTTTTCCCCCATGACAGTCGTTCACAACCTTCTGATGTACTAATGATAATCTATAAGACTCGTAAGAACTCTGCAAAAAAATATATATATATATGTGTTCAGTTACAGATAGGAATATCAGGCAAGCAGATGGACATATCACAGAGAGAGAGAGAGAGAGAGAGAGAGAGAGAGAGAGAGAGAGAGAGAGAGAGAGAATGTTGCTCAAAGCCCTGACGACCGGAAAGGGCCGTATTAGGGCTGTTCCCTGTTCAAATCAACTCTTAAGTTGAACTAGTTGCAAAGTGAAACGACTGCAGGCGGAAATCTAAACAAATCTTAAATAAATGTCAGCGAACCGCCCAGAGAAACGTGGACAAAACGAGTCACAAGACAAAAAACACAACGCGTTTCGACCTCTTAGGTCTTCCTAAGGTGAAACAAAAACGAAAAAAATCACACGAAAAATGCACTTAGCTTTGATCGCTTCAGATCGCTTCTGAGTTGAGCGCAAGGAAGGCGTTGAATGACCTTTTTCCTGACCTAACTCCCTCTTCTTTTCTTCTGTCTTCAGCTTTGTGGTGTCAAAGCGTGGGTGCCTCTGTTGACCTGTATCTTTGTTCCTGGCAATCTTGATCTTCAGCTTGCCCACCAGAAGTATGTGATCTGATCCCACGTCTGCTCCCCTCATGTTTTCACGTCTTGTAGGGTCCGTCTCCATCTCCTTGAGATCCTGAAGTGGTCTAACTGGTTTTCAGTGCTTCACTATGAATGCAAGCCAGGATATCCTTTCGTATCCCCAGCACAGTAGAGACTGTATACATGACAACTGCAATCAACTGTGTTACATAAGAGTTTCCTGGATTATTTTGAAATTCCCAGACTTCTCCTCCCTTCAAAGCCAGTAAAAGAACTGAAAGATAACCTCCGGCATCATAATATGGAATACAATAGCTGACACACTGAAGTTATAAAGCTTCCTCAAAAAAAGGGCAAACTTGTTACACAACACCCGTCAATTATCATGTAAGTTACAACCTTGCGGGTTGTCCTGATTTTAAAACTTTTTTTTCAACAACCCGAGTTTAGTGCCCAAATCACAGGATAGCCATTTTCTCAAACAGCCACATGACCTCTGTAGGCAACTTTAAGAAAAGCAAATTCCACTTGAGCGCACAATATTATTCATGTAATTGCAGATAAGAATCAGGTAAACATTTTTCAGTCCTGCAAAGTAGCAGACATCACTCGTTAGATGACAAACTGACGAAGCAAGGGAGTTCAATAAGAATCTTACAAAACAGTCATAATATAATACATGAAACATCAAAATGCCTGGTACAACGTGACGAAATTCACCCTTACCCCAAAGCTACTCGCATCCTGGGATGACCATTCAATTCCTTTTTCACACCCCTACCAACATATTAATATGGAGGTTCAAATCCGAATCCTTACTAACAAGCCCACTTATTTCTCTAGCCACCTCTTCTCCTTAAGAAGAGTGTCAAACGGAAAAAAAAACTAGAAGCATAATCTGTATTCCATATCTTTTCACAGAATGTATATGCATCACAACTATTGTCGCATTATTGCAGCTGTTTTAGATGAAAGTATAGCAGCTGAGTCTGACGAACAGGAAAACAGCAAAGACAAACTGGACGATAAGAAGTCACAGCCTTTCTATTCCTGATCATATTCTCTTAGTGTTAGGAAAGTAGTACCACTCTTTATCCTACAAGCTCAAGACTCAAAAATCCTGCTGTGAAGGCACAGTGAGATAGGTGACATCGGGGATCCCTACCCTGGACTGGTTGCTGACCGTAGCTGACAAAGCGCCATCTCTCCAGTGTGTTTAGGTTCAATTTTGCACATGTCCTTCTCCCTGGAAGACCTCCAGTTAAGGCTGGTGAGCTTCATCATGTCGGTTGACCGTTTTATGTCCTTGGGCCTGTATGCCATAACACTGGCATTGTTTAGCACACTGACTGCTTTGACCCATAACTGGGAGCTTTCTTCGTAAGACGTAGGGCATGCCAACACGATGGTGGGCCCAGCCGCCCTACATATGTGGAGGGCTAAACCTCATCAAAGCGGTCTTCACTTCAGCTGGGCTTGGTTCACGCAGTTATCACCATTCGCCACTTGATTGTTCTGTGTAGGGACTTGTTGCAGTTCAAGCTATGTACTGGATAGTGTACGTTTACTTTCTGAAAGTGAGGTCTCTTTCACAGTGCTGCAAACAGCGGTGACAGCCAGTGTTAAGGGCTAAAAGCGAGAGGCGATAGGCACAGACTCGCCACACCAACTCACTAGATGCATCGTAACCAGTCCGGCAGGCAGAGCGTCTGTGTACAGGATGTGTTGTTAATCAGAGCACAAAGTATTGCGAGACAAGTTAAACAACTGTTCGTTTTGAAGCAAGAATAACCGCAGACACACAAGTTCACACGAACGTACGTGCACACGCACGCTCTCAGGCACAGACAGGCAGACACACACACACACACACACACACACACACACACACACACACACACACACACACACACTCTCTCTCTCTCTCTCTCTCTCTCTCTCTCCTGCACATACGAATGATTTTTTTTCTCCAGTGAAGTCAAAGCTGCACGGATTTTTGACTCGGCGATCTCTTAAGGGTGAGTTGTTACGCCTTATTTGTGTAAGCATGCGCGCACAAGTGTGTGTATGCGCGCGCGCGCGCGCGCGCGCGTGTGTGTGTGTGTGTGTGTAGGGAGAAAGAGAGAGAGAAAGAGAGGGTGAGAGAGAGAGAGAGAGAGAGAGGAGAGAGAGAGAGAGAGAGAGACAGAGAGAGAGAGAGTGTGTGTTTGTGTGTGTGTGTGTGTGTGTGTGTGTGTGTGTGTGTGTGTGTGTTATTTTCGCGTATTTTCCTTAAACCATAACACTTACTTTGATGAAACTTATTCTTGACTTTGCAAAAAGAGTAAAAAAGAAATGACAATGAAAACTTATAACATGGACTAAGGATAAACCAGTACATGATGGGAAACCAAGAAAGAGAGAGAGAGAGAGAGAGAGAGAGAGAGAGAGAGGGGGGGGGGGATCTAAGCATTTCCAGTGACTGGGCCTACACGAGAGAATCTAAGCATAGTGAGTGACTGAGCCGACATGGCATTCATCACATCACCAGGCAGGCCAGACAGCAGCGAGTAAAACACACATCTTTTTCACGCCCTGCTGTACCATGCTCACACTCTTCAAACCAGTGCACATACTCTCGCCATTTCCCGGTACCAAATCAAGCATTCCAAGTAATAAGTCAGTCTCTCGATACTGTCAAGCAATGACAATGATCATTGGCTATTGCTCCCTTTCCTTCTTACTAAACACAGAAAAATTCACTGCATCGTTATAACCTGTCCGTTAAATGACTGTAATCATACCAAAAGAAGTGGGGGACATGTCAAGTCATGGCCACGGATCTGTGATGATCTGAACTCATTACCTGATCAACATGTGTGTGCGCTCACCGCGAACTTTAAAACGCATTTCTTCCATCAGCCATGATAGAGTACCTGGCTAGAATGATAATCTAACACAGGCTGTCATCCACTTCAATGTGGTGTCAGAAAGATACGCATGGCCCTTTACCCAGTTCCAGAGCTACAAGATAGATACATACATACATACATACATACATACATATATATACATAGATACATACATACATACACATACATACATAGATTGATAGATAGATACATAGATGGACAAATAGATACGTAGATACATAATATACATGGATAAAACCTTGAAACTCTGCATGTTTTTTTTGTTTGTTCGTGTATATGCGCGGCGCGCGCGCGCGCGCGCGCGCGTGTGTGTGTGTGTGTGTGTGTGTGTGTGTGTGTGTGTGTGTGTGTGTGTGTGTGTGTGTGTGTGTGTGTTTGCGTGCAGATTTTCGGAAGAGACATATTTACCTACGTGATGATGATGCCTGGGTCGACTGCTGTCTGATGGACGATTGCTGTAAGTTGTTAGAAGAGTAATTAAAACTATACTGGGTATTTTTTGCATATCGAATGTTCCAAACAATGCAGTTCTGACATACCTTGCTCTTTGTTCAGACATGATTCCCCCTCCTCATTTGCAGATAAGATAATAGTGTTCAAATAAAGGCAACACTTCGCTAATGCGGTGTGTGGGCCCACGGATAGAGGATGGGAGCCATACACATAGAACATGTCACAGTGCACGTGGAACAGACAGGGCACAGTGGACATCCTGGGTCAATTCAAATACATTATGCAACACATTCCAAAGAACCTTTTTTCTGTCTCCTATTTCCTGCCACTCCAGTGGCCTTGCCTCCACACCACGCATTGTGCCCCTCCCCCCCCCCCCCCCCCCCCCCCCCCCCCCCCCATCCAAACTACACCAGTCTGGGCCATCCCACCACAGCCTGGCACCAGCAATCAACAGGGAGCAGTCAAAGTCAAGTTGCCACAGGGAACACACCAGAGGAAACACTGTGCTTTCGCCACGCCAGATAGTATTCAGGTGCCTGTTGTGATCCACCATACACAGGACACCACCACTAAGTCATGTACTAGCAGCAGTGAATCCTGCCCCCCCCCCCCCCCCCCCCCCCCACCCCTCCCCCCCCAACTGTTGTTAACAAGTCCGACGTGTTTTTCGTTAACAACCGTTAACAAGCCTCCCCAACTACAGTTAACAAGCCTGAAGAGTCCTCCTTCAACAACAGTTAACAAGCCTGAAGAATCCTCCTTCAACATCAGTTTACAAACCTGAAGAGTCCTCCTTCAACAACAGTTAACAAGCCTGAAGAGTCCTCCTTCAACAACAGTTAACAAGCCTGAGGGTCCTCCCCCAACCACAGTTTAACAAGCCCTGAAGAATCCTCCTTCAACATCAGTTAACAAGCCTGAAGGGTCCTCCCTCAACCACAGTTAACAAGCCTGAAGAGTTCTCCTTCAACAACAGTTAACAAGCCTGAAGAGTCCTCCTTCAACAACAGTTAACAAGCCTGAAGGGTCCTCCTTCAACAACAGTTAACAAGCCTAAAGGGTCCTCCTTCAACAACAGTTAACAAGCCTGAAGAGTTCTCCTTCAACAACAGTTAACAAGCCTGAAGGGTCCTCCTTCAACAACAGTTAACAAGCCTGAAGAGTCCTCCTTCAACAACAGTTAACAAGCCTGAAGAGTCCTCCTTCAACAACAGTTAACAAGCCTGAAGGGTCCTCCTTCAACAACAGTCAACAAGCCTGAAATGTCTCCCGCCCCTCCTTCTTACCACAAGCCTGATCCTATCGTAGCTGATGAGCCTGAAGAGTCCTCCCTCAACCACAAACCTGAAGAGTCTCTTCGCCTTTCCTCAGTTGATAAGCCCAAAGAGTCCTTTCCCATCCACAGTGTACAAGCTTGATGAGTCCTCCTTTCAGTACATTTAGCAAGCCTGAAGAGGGTCTCATGCAAATGATCATAGACGGCAGCTCATTTGGTGCCATCAAACCTGGTACTTCCATCGTGCCGGACATCAAATGAAACACAAGGCCTTTCAGAACTGCTTTCATTTATTTCACAATATTGGACATTGAACTATTGAACTTCAATGTCCAAAGGGCAGCAACAACCTCTTCTGTTGTACTTACAAAGCCTAGCTGACTGCTGGGACTCTGAGATGGAGCTGATAACTAAGGGGCTGATGTATTAAACGGTACAGAATATGGAGTTGATAGCTGAATAGAGCGATATATCAGACTGTGTGTAACATAGAGCTGGTATTAGACTGTGCCAGAAAACGAATATATATCTGATGCATTAAACTGTGCAAAAGACAGAGCTGATAGCTGCAGAAAATGATGCATCAAACTGTGCAAAAGATAGAGTTGATTGCTGCAGAGAATGATGCGTCAAACTGCAAAAGATAGAGTTGATTGCTGCAGAGAATGATGCGTCAAACTGTGCAAAAGATAGAGTTGATTGCTGCAGAGAATGATGCGTCAAACTGTGCAAAAGACAGGGATGTTAGCTGCAGAGAATGATACATCAAACTGTGCAAAGATAGGGTTCATATCTGTAAATAATGATGTATCAAACTGTGCAAAAGACGGGGTTGATAGCGGCACAGATTGATGCATGAAACTGTGCAGAAGATAGAGTTAACAGCTGCATAGAATGATGCATGAAACTGTGCAGAAGATAGAGTTAATAGCTGCATAGAATGATGCATGAAACTGTGCAGAAGATAAAAGTTGATAGCTGCAGAGAATGATGCATGAAAATGTGCAAAGATAGAGTTGATATCTGTAGATAGTGATGCATGAAACTGTACAGAAGATATAGTTAACAGCTGCAGATAATGATGCATGAAACTGTGGAGAAGATGCAGTTGATAGTTTAGAGAATGATATAATGAGAATGTCATGATTACCAATATCGGCATTCAGGGGTCATTCTGTCAATTATCACTGAGATCAGCCATCGCCAGCCTGGTCCAAGCTATCCCATGTCGGCCATCGTTATCTCAGTTTGGTTTGTTAATGGTTTTGTCTAAGTAGCAGGAGTCGTGGCTGTCTAGCAACACAGAGTACAGATGAAGAGCTCCGTCATCAGATGTTTGGGTCGGCCGTCTGTGGGCATAATGTGTACACTTTGACGAAAGTGTAATTGGAGAGTTGCTGACTGTATTTTGAATCTGTGTTTCCCAGTCACATGGCTGCAACAGGTCGTGTGGGCATGCAGGTTATATACCAGACTGCAGGGAACTCGGAGGAGGTTTTCTTTACCAGATATGCATGCATGACCTTCCGATTTGTGGATATGCCCAGCAATGGTTAAAACCAATTCGCGGAAATTTCCAGGGAGTAAAGACTGAGGGATGACTTTCTGACAGAACATCTGGAGTGAGATCACTATGGTGGTGTAGGCATACAACGTTTTATCTTTCTGGCAATCATGCAGTCTAAGCCATCATCAAAACGTCACGTCTGACTGTCTCAGCTGCAAACAGTGGCAGATTGAGGTACCTGAGCAGCCTATGGTCTTTAAAGGCCTACTTTCTTCAGCCAAAGCTTTCTTTGACGTCAACAACTAAATCTTGGAACAGGGCGAGTGGCTGTGGTGGCAGATATACGATGGTGCTTCGTGGATCTGCAAAACCTGAAGGCCAGAACTCGGGTGTTTCAGGCTCTTGTGAAAGATTTTCACCGTGCGGATGACTCTGCCCTTTAAACTCACAAGAAAAAACACAGCTTGCACAAGCACTGACTGCTTGCCTCAGCTGCCCTTTCTTTTCGTTTCACCGTCGGCCTACAAAAGACAGGACGCACTATTTCGGTCAGGGCCAGGCCTCACACTGTCTGAATCAATCGATGTAATCAGACACATGACAATCAATTGTCTGCGTGAATCATGGAAATGGGTGAGGAGATGGAGGGCACTGGAAAGATCAGAAAATTTGGCAGACTTTGGACAGATGGATAGAACGGACGAATATGAATTGACCTTGAAGGCCAAGCCGACAGTCTGCCAAGCAGTTGTTGCCTGTCTGTGAAAGCTGGGCATTGTGTGGCAGGCAGCTGCAATCCCTTCACAAGTTCTATTTCTACTGTGTCCCCATGGTCGTGGGCATCTCATGAGAGGATCCAGTCTCCAACACAGAAACACGTTGGCGCCGAGTCTCCTGGCATCTCGGCTCTCCTGATGTAGGCTCAGCTGCCATGGGTCGGACATGTGGACAGGGTGGAGACAGTCTCCCGCCAGACGTGTCTTTCCTATGAGCCAGCATCAGATGGAGGAAACCTTGCTGTCCACCAAGGTCCTTCAAGTACAATCTGCAGGTGTGCACCATTCAGACTGCTGGGTGAGAGTCCCTGGCTTCAAAGTGCATTGTTCATCACTTAGCTGTCAATGGTGTGCATGCCTTTGATCAACATCACTGAGGCATCTGGATATGAAGGGCAGTACCCACAGGGAGAGGAGGCTGGCTGTCTTTGCGCTTCAGATCTGAGCAGTGATTACATCTTTCGCGTCTTTGACATTCAGTCGCCAGTGTTCCGTCATTAAAATCTGATTGTGTATGGGTGGGTTGATTGTATATGGCTAAATGCATGGAAGGATGAATGTATGGATGGACGAATGCATGGTGAGATGGGTTAATGGATGGAATTATGTGTGTGTTTACTGTATGTTTTTTTATAACTGGAATGTATTTAACAATGAATGAAACTCATCATATTCATGCTATGTTTCAGGTGTTGAGGAGCAAAGAGACTCTGTAGTATGGTAAGTGCGGACTAACAATTGCAGCACACGAATAAGCTGTAAGGGAAATCACCGAATAGTTAATTGATTAATTAATTATTGATTGATTAATTAACTGAAATTATCAAATAAGATGGCAGTAGTTCATGCCTTGGAAAAGAGACATCAAGTACAGTAGGTAAGGATGCGTTAAAAGGGCAGGGACAGTGCTGCACTGGGTGTCTGCAGGATGTGTGAGAAGGGCAGGGACAGTGCTGCACTGGGTGTCTGCAGGATGTGTGAGAAGGGCAGGGACAGTGCTGCACTGGGTGTCTGCAGGATGTGTGAGAAGGGCAAGGACAGTGCTGCACTGGGTGTCTGCAGGATGTGTGAGAAGGGCAGGACACAGTGCTGCACTGGGTGTCTGCAGGATGTGACAGAAGGGCAGGGACAGTGCTGCACTGGGTGTCTGCAGGATGTGTGAGAAAGGCAGGGACAGTGCTGCACTGGGTGTCTGCAGATGGAGTGTTGGGGTGGAGATGGTATGGGCTGTCATAATAAACGGCTGTCTGGGGACAGAAAGTAACGGGGCGGAGCGAGTGTGAAAATGTGTGTGAAAAAAAGCGATGTCCGTGCATCACCTTCCCCTGCGCATTGTCACACAAGGATCACTCTCTCACACACACTCTGCCCAATTAGAAGCAGGGATTTAGTCACAGGACAATTTGTGACATCTCGCAGAGTGAGTGACCTGGAGATGTCAGTGCGTGGACTCAGGCCAATCGACATAAGGCAGGACAGAAATGAAGAGAGAGAGATACTGGAAGGTTGGCCTGGGTTCCATCTCCATGACAGAGTCTGCCGGCACGTGACCAGCACTGCACGTGGACACCAGATCAACACAATGCTGGTCAAGATGTACTAGACTACAGAAGATAGAAAAGGTGTAGGAAAGGACTTTGTCCGGTTTTCAACAATGACCTGGTGACCTGCATTTAATTATCTTGTTCTCTGGCCAACAACAATCAGTAATATGATTTTTTTATATTATTTTTGTTGTTGGTGAGAACCCCCAGAGAGAGAGAGAGAGAGAGAGAGAGAGAGAGAGAGAGAGAGAGAGAGAGAGAGAGAGAGAGCAGGTGTAGGAAAGGACTTTAACACGTAAGCTGGTGACCTGCATTTTCTTGTTCTCTGGCCAATAACATTTAGTAATATGATTTTTTTTAATGTTCAGTCTTTTTTTTTAGAATACAGAGAGAGAGAGAGAGAGAGAGAGAGAGAGAGAGAGAGAGAGAGAGAGAGAGAGAGACGGGACTGATTATTGTTTGAAATAGAGCATTGTGTTCACTATCCGTAAATGAACGACACAAATCATTATTTGTGCCTTTCAGTTATGGACAAATCGTGATAGAAGCTAACCACGCTGGCTTTCTTTGGAATGGTCACGTAAACACGGGCAGGAAAGAAGTGCAAATGTGCATCCTCATTGAAAGAGACTTGTTTGTAATGAGGCACAGCCACTAAACATTCAAACATCGCCAAAGGACTGTCTCAGACATAGTTCTGTTCCGCTGACCTATTTCAAGCTGATAGCCAACTGCCCATTGTAACACAAAGAAGTAAGTAATGTAAGGCTTACTTCAGATACTTTCTTCAAAGCAGGCTCAGCTCCAAAATGTTTAGATCTCATGAAAGGACTATTTCAGACTGCCGACCTAGACAAGCAGAATTTTCACGAACTGTCACGAAATTCATTATGGGGTAATTGTTTGAATGTCAAGTGTATCTGTCTCAGCAAATCGTTTTGACTGTAAGTCCATGTAGCCATTTTTTTTTTTAGCATGAAGGTGTGTTATTTTCAGACATTAGTAGTTTTGAAGCATTTCATTTGGAAAATTTAAAAATCAGTTATTGAATTAACGAATTTCCCTTTACACAGCACACAATGTAATATTCTGATTATACTTTGATCGCTTTAAATGGTCATCTTTGATCTCTCTGACCTCCTTTGATCGCTTTAAATGGTCATCTTTGCCCTTCTGACCTCCCTTGATCGTTTTAAATGGTCATCTTTGATCCCTCTGACCTCCTTTGATCGTTTGGTAAATGGTGACCATCTTTGATCCCTCTGACC
>JADBJO010032582.1:5000-15542 GCA_016801955.1 Conus betulinus
GAAAAATGGTCTATGGTCTCTGAAGATGACAAGCTGGTCTATGTCTGAAGGTGACACACTGGTCTATGTCTGAAGGTGACAAAGCTGGTCTATGCCTGAAGGTTTACAAATGGTCTATGGTCTCTGAAGGTGACAAAGCTGGTCTATGTCTGAAGGTGACAAACTGGTCTATGGTCTCTGAAGATGACAAGCTGGTCTATGTCTGAAGGGTGACAAGATGGTCTATGTCTGAAGGTGACAAAGCTGGTCTATGTCTGACAAGCTGGTCTATGTCTGAAGGTGACAACTGGTCTATGGTCTCTGAAGATGACAAGCTGGTCTATGTCTGAAGGTGACAAGCTGGTCTATGTCTGAAGGTACAAATGGTCTATGGTCTCTGAAGGTGACAAGCTGGTCTATGTCTGAAGGTTAACAAATGGTCTATGGTCTCTAAAGGTGACAAAATGGTCTATGGTCTCTGAAGGTGACAAATGGTCTATGTTGAAGGTGACAAAATGGTCTATGTCTGAAGGTGACAAATGGTCTATGGTCTCTGAAAGATGACAAATGGTCTATGGTCTCTGAAGATGACAAGCTGGTCTATGTCTGGAAGGTGACAAATGGTCTGTGTCTGAATGTGACAAAGGGTCTATGGTCTTAAAGGTGACAACCGGTCTATGTCTGAAGGTCAAAGTGAGGTCTGTGTCAGAAGGTGACAAATGGTTCTATGGTCTCTGAAGGTGACAAGCTAGTTATGGTCTGGAAGGTGACAAAGGCTGGTCTATGGTCTCTGAAGGCGACAAATAGTCTATGGTCTATGAAGGTGACAAATGGTCTATGATCTCTGAAGGTGGACAGATGGTCTATGGTCTCTGAAGGTGACAGATGGTCTATGTCTATGAAGGTGACAGATGGTCTATGGTCTATGAAGGTGGCAGATGGTCTATGGTCTCTGAAGGGACAGATGATCTATGGTCTCTGAAGGTGACAGATGGTCTATGGTCTCTGAAGGTGACAGATGGTCTATGGTCTTGAAGGTTGACAAAGGTCTATGGTCTATGAATTGGTGAAGATGGTCTATAGTCTCTGAAGGTGACAAATGGTCTATGGTCTCTGAAGGTGACAAATGGGTCTATGGTCTCTGAAGGTGACAAAAGGTCTATAGTCTCTGAAGGTGACAAATGGTCTTATGGTTCTATGAAGGTGACAAATGGTCTATGGTCTCTGAAAGGTGACAAATGGTCTCTGAAGGTGACAAATGGTCTATAGTCTGGGCATAAAGGTCTTGCGAGGCTTAGGAATGTCAAAGACAGACTGTCGTCACGATCAGCGCCATTTAAAAGAGGTTGAGAGAGAGAGAGAGAGAGAGAGAGCATTTTTTTTCTAAGAGGAGGAGAGTTTTTTGTTTTTTTTTTTATCCTCATACGTATTACAAATGATGATGATGGTGATGAGAGAGAGAGGAGAGAGAGAGAGAGAGAGAATGCTTTGGCAGGAGGGGAGGGAAGGGTGGTATAGTGTTTTCTAAGCAGTATTTGAATGGGGACAGGTACGATTGTCAACTGATTATCACTTTGGGGTTTACAGGTTCAAATCTTGCTTGCTTTGACATAGATTTAGGAATTTAAAAAAAAAAAAAAAAAACGACGGACAAAACTCAACTGTTTATATCTCTTGTTTAAAAGGAAGGAGAAAATGATGAATTTGTGATGATTGCTCAGATTCAATGCCACTTTAATGTAAAACGCATAGGAAATAATCACACCTAACTGCAACATTTAATGGCATCATTACGACAAATAAAACACCATTAACGTAGGACACATATATCTGTAAATATAACAAATACATTATGACAAGTAGACATACATGGAACGTGTAACCAGATCATTTTCCTATTCTAATCCAAATGCCATAAAAATTATAAAGTTACAGCCGTAAAGCTTGTGAAGAATTATTTTACAAGAAAATGAAAAATAATGTCAACCCTTACCTGAATTTGGTATTTAGGGATTAAAATCAGCCTCTCTCTCACTCTCTCTCTCTCTCTCTCTCTCTCTCTCTCTCTCTCTTCTCTATCTCTCCTGGGGAAAAGTAAAGCTTCCTTGATTTTAATCTCCGTGGTCGGTATTTATGGTAGACCTATTAGTCCCCGGTACAGTCGATAACGATTCTGTAGTCGCTATCGTGGTTCAGTAAGAATCGACCGTCAAAAAACAAACAGACAAACAAACAATGGAAAGGTATTGGGACGTTCGAAAAGGAAACAGGCACCCTGAGCATTTTCCCACCGTGCACTATGTTGCCTCTCGCCTATACAACAACAGCAAACAACAAAAACAAAACAAAAAACCGACAAAAGCATTGATTTTTGTGTTCCATTCGTTCTATTTGTGGTCCAGTCCCCCCCCTCTTCCCCCCCGCTCTCGCACGGGAGAACGCAACTTGAATGCTTTGTAAAGATAAATGGACAGTTGTTTCACAGTTTGTTTATGCTCTGTTGCCATAAGCAATGCAAGTCTAAATTTATTTGGATTTACATAAAATTTACTAGGTATATACTGTGTTCTTAAGTCACTCAAAACAGGACAACATAAGACAAAATGAACATCATCTTCTTTTTTCATTTTTGCAAAGCGGACATTTTAAGTCAGCATTACTATGTGTTTTGTAACGTAAACGATGTTGCGTTATTTCAGAAATGCCAAATCGAAACCTCGTCAATACATACCCTAAATGTCTATCTAAATTCATCAGTAAATAAATTTTTTACCTCAGGCACCTTGCAAAACGTTCTGTAAACATGAAACTTTCACTATCACTAATATGAGAGTCCCACTCTTGCCATCTACATAAAATTACCGTTCTCTGAAAACTTGCAGAAATCTATCTATCCCCTCAACACCTTGGTTAAGCCATACATATCCAAAACCAAACATATATAGTTTACAACGAACATTTGTAACCCAGTTTTTTCTTTCCACGTATGTCTAAATCATACAACATTTTGTAAGCTTTATGGGGTAGCCTAGATTCCTCCATTCTTGTCAATTTTAACCAAAACTTTACACATTTTACAGCTGAATTAATATATATAGGGTATCTATTTGTCTCTCCGTAAACAAAGTCATTAGGAGTTCGCATCTCTACGCCTAAAAAAATCTTTTGAGAGCAAATAAGTGAACCTTTCACACATTCAGATGCCGCATTATCAAGTCCCCATAACTCTGCGCCGTACTGAACAATTGGCTGAATTTGTGAATCGAAAATCTTCAAAAGGACAGTCAACGAGTTATTTTTAAACTTATGTAACTTTTGTGAAATGCACAGTAAGGCGTTTTTAGCTCTACTACTTAAATTACGACATGCATAACAAAACTCAATCTTGTTGAAAAAATAAATTCCTAGGTATTTGTATACATTAACAACAGGCATCACAGCTCCTGCATACATCCATCTTTCTCTAGCTCCTAAATACCCCCTTTTCTGAACACAATAATATTACTTTTGTCCATATTTACTTTTAGCTGGAGAGCTGAAGCTGCTTTATACAGATTATTCAACTGTGTTTGAAGACCGATAACAGTTTCAGACAGCAACACAACATCATCAGCCAAAAGCAATATAAACAGTTCAAAATAGTCTGACGAAAAAAAATAGCCCCGTGTTTCCCTTCCCTAATAACTTCTAATGCTAATTCGTTTATAAACAAGGAAAAAAAAAAACGGGACTGCACACATCCCCTTGTTTCACTCCACTCCATGTGTGCAGTTAATGTAATCTGTAAGCATGGAACCACATCTAATTCTGGTTTTAACATTAGTATACATGCTATGAATACAACGAAACATTTTGCCTTTTATGCCATTTCTCAAGAGTATAGGCCATAATAGGTGTCTGTTAATGGAATCAAAAGCTTTCTCAAAATCGATGAAGGCTACATACAATTTGCGGTTTAAACAAAATTGCTTCTGAACCAATGACAACAACGTAAACATATGATCAACAGTAGAATAGCCCCTTTTGAATCCTGCCTGATATTCACCTGTCAAATTATATTCTGTAACCCATTCTTGAAGTCTGCTATTTATAATTGTACTATAGATTTTACTGCTCGTATCACATAGATATATACCCCTATAATTACCTGGATTATCTGCGTCTCCCTTTTTAAACAAAGGAATTACAATAGAGTTTGTCCAATTATCTGGGAAAACACCTTTATCAAACAACACATTAAACAATTTTACGAAAAAGTCAATAACTCGATCCCCACCATGTTTCAACATTTCTCCTATAATTTCATCTGGGCCTGCAGATTTACCGTTCTTTAGCTTTCTAACAGCAAGTAACACTTCTTCTTTTGATATCGGACGGTTCATCGTGCTAAAGTCTTCTTCAACATTATGATTTGTTTCAAAGTCATCATTAGCTTCGTTATTACACTCTCTAGTTACTTCCACTTCAAGTAAACCTTTAAAATGGTAAAACCAATCATCAACTGTTAAATTATTTATTTACTTGTTTTCTTTTACTGGACATTTTATGTACATTTCTCCCAAAAAATTTTTTGATTATTTACTGAAGAAACAAGCCTTTCCAATATAAATCATTATACTGTTTTTCTTTTCTATCTATTAGATGTTTATGCTCTCGTCTTGCTATGCAATATGCATCACTGTCAGTGTTATCTTTTGATTTTCTAAAAATGTTAAGCAGTTGTTTTTGCTTTCTTCTTGCTTGACTTACATTCACCATCAAACCAATCACCACTTTATGATGATGTTTGTTAAGTTGATTTTCTTTTTCATACATTGGCCTTGTTTTTTTGATGCACTCATTAAAGACACTCAGAGCACCATTGTAATCAGAATCAATCAGGCTAATGGCCCCATCGATTCAGATAATATTTCGTCAGAGACACATTTTCTCACAATATATAGTTCCTAAATCATTATCCCACACAAACTTTTCAATAAAATTGATCATCGGTAATGATATGCCCCCTTGTAACATTTCTTTTCAATTTAAATTTTAAATGCAGTTCAACTGGCAAATGATCAGACTCTATTCTCTCCGACACTAACAATTTACACGACGAGACGACAATAACAAACAGTCTCTTAGACAGCAGCAAAAAGTAGTCATTGACACTGTTTCCTGACTCAGATATGTAAGTATAATTTCCATCTATATCCCCATTGCACACCCGTTTAGAATACACAGACTAAAAGCTGTGCACATATTCAAATATTTTTCCCCATATTTATTAAGTACATTGTCAGCCGAATTCCTTATGATGCCAGCCAGATCAGAATGATCATGAGACAGTTACAACTTACATCATTGAAGTCTATAATATCAGGAAAAATGTTAGAAGTTCTACTGTTAAGATCGCCCGATAGAATCCAAAACACATCGTCTAACTCCAACATGCAATCAAAAAGACATTGTTCAAGTTCATCAACACCATTGTCAACGTCAAAATGATTAAAATAAGGTGATCCTTCAGGTGGGATATACGTACATACATATATAATGTTCTCTTCAAGGTCAAAACACTCTCTATCAATCAGAAACAGAAGAACGTTGGGATGGTCTGTCTTAATTTCCTGAATATAAGATATAAACTCATTTTTAATTAAGCAGACAATTCCACCTGATCTTCTTCCTTGCTTTGTAAACTTAATAGCTGGTTTTATAAAAAAAGTGTAACCCAAGAAAAGTGAGGTGTTGGGGACATTCTACAAACGTCTCTCAACAAGACATATGAAGTCAATTTTAACAAAAAAGACATGAATTCCTTGCTACTTAGCTTGGGTAAAAGTCCATTAACATTCCAATGCAGAAATGAACAGGTCTCGAATTCATTGGATTCACCATAATCACACATGCTTTCATAAACACCACCACTTATGTTTGCATACCCATTCATGTCTTTTTCCGTTTGAGTAGAAGAAATTACATTACAATAACGAACCCCGACTTTGTCATCATCTGATTCCTTTTGAAATGACCCCCCCACCAAAACTGTCACTGATAGTGTCATAGCCATTCGGTTCATGACATGCCTCCTTTTGAGAGAGAGAGAGAAAGAGAGAGAGAGACAGAGAGAGAGAGAGAGAGAGAGAGAGAGAGAGAGAGAGAGAGAGAGAGAGAGAGAGAATGTTCAAAGTGAATAAGTTATTTCCATTAAAACAGGTGCTGGATTTGGTTTTAACTTCATAGCAAAATTCAGACGTTGTGATGTCTGCTTTTCAGTTTCAAATAAACATCTGCAAGAACGGGCACATTCGATGTCAACAAAAAATTTGGATTCTTCATTTATGTGCACTGAATTGCCACAGACTGGATATATTCATTACATGTATCTTCAAGTTGGTAACTCCTGGTTATGTAGAGAGCGCGAGTGGTGGTGTGGTAGTCGTGGTGGTAGCGGTGGTAGTGGTGTGTGTGTGTGTGTGTGTGTGTGTGTGTGTGTGTGTGTGTGTGTGTGTGTGTGTGTGTGTGTGTGTGCACGTGCGTACACGTGCGTGAGTGCGCGCGCGTGTGTGCGTGCATACGTACGTAAATACGTGTGTGAGTGTGTGTGTGTGTGTGTGTGTGTGTGTGTGTGTGTGTGTGTGTGTGTGTGTGTGTGTGCATCCGTGCGTGTGTGTGTGTGTGTGTGTGTGTGTGTGTGTGTGTGTGTGTGTGTGTATGTGGGATATGGGAATGGAGGATTGCCTTTTGGAGAGTAGGACCTCTTCAGTTCCCCTCCAGAAGTCCCATGAAAGATCTAATGACTTTAATTCATCAATATTACTACATTATCTCTTCAAATTACATGCTAGGCATTGCAACGTTTAATTGATGGGACGAATGTTGTGCATGTTACAACGTTGAACAACAACACAAGGCAGGCTGCGGTACACAGATGAACAGAATGGGTGTTTACATGGAGTTCATCGTTGTCTTTTTACTGTAGGGTACAGTTTACTGCCATACCGACCAAAATACGCACATCGTGATGTGTACTCCTCATGAATTCCGCCAGAGCCCTCATCTCCTGAGCAGTCTCCAGACTGACCAGAGAAGCCCCGCTATTCTGGCATTCCTTCTCAGCCTCATCTTTGTTGATAGACTTACCTCTGTCATTGCTATAGAGGTAGCATTTCCCTCCAGAATATATCTGCCAAAGAGAAAGACAACAGGAGACATAAGAGATAAGAGGATGAGGAAAACAAGAAGATGTTAAAGCATATAAACGTACTCCCAGTTTATCGTGAAAACGTGTGAGATATTCCATAAAGAGGAAAAACCGTCTTGGGCTGGAGTAACCGTTAGTAATGGCTAACCTGGTAAACATCGGCCGTCATCTGTGACCTATAATGAACATACTAATACATTTTCAGAAAGATCGGTCGAGAACTCTGTGAGATTTTCCATAGATATGTAGATATCCTCGATGAATATGCACAGATGTGAGGCTTGAAAATGAATAGTGATAAAACCCAACTAGTGTGGATTGGAAGTAGAAAAAATAGTCAAATTCGATACTTTAGGGACAGGAACTTCCAATGGAATCCGGGTATCTTTAAGGTTCTTGGCATAAAAGTTCCTACTAATACAGACCAAACTGATGAAATAAATTACAGTCAAAAGCTTTCAGCCGTGCAGAAAATCTTAAAACAATGGAAAAGAAGAAATCTCACTCCTTTTTGGAAAATCGCAATATTGAAAAATGTTCATTCTTTCTCAGTTTACCTATCTGTTTCTTCTTCATCTTCCGGACCCCCCAAGCGAACTTTTGAAGGAAATAGAAACCGAAATGTTCCAGTTCTTATGGAATGGGGGAAACACAATAAGAAAAAAAAAAAATCGGCAATTTTATCAAGAATATGAAAATGAAGGACTGAAAATGAGTAACATATTTACACTACTTGAGACTCTGAAGATTAGCTGGTTAAGACGGTTAAATATTCCAGAATCAGAATTTAGTAGTTTTCATATATACCTTGTATCCAGCCTTGAAACACAAATGAAAACGCTTGGAGGTGAGTACGCTAACGTATTACTCCAACGACTCGATAATCCATTCTGGCTTAATGTTGTTAGACACTATAAAAAAAAAAAGTTCTGCTCAAAGTGTAAACCTTTAAATGTAAAAGAATTTCTGTCAGAATATATTCATTATAATGTAAATACAACAAGGGGACAATAAGGTGATCTACATGAAAGAATGGATAGAAGCAGGCGTAACAAAAGTTAACCATATAATGGATGCACATGGACATGTTCTGTCCTTTAATGATTTTAAGGTAAAATACTCAAACGTTACAAAACTTTTTTTTTTTTGCATATGAGGGAATCATCAGAGCTATGAGAAAATATCAAGAAATTCTCAATTACAAAGAAACATAACACATGTTATTAATGAGGAGAATATAAACATGGACCTTGACCCAGAAAGACAACAAAGTAGTTAAATCGATCCTACTTGGTTCTAAAATTTACACTGGCAGCAGTGATTAAGTGGGAACGTCTGTATACCGGACTCAAGTGGAAAGATATCTTTTTTTTAAAACCTCTTAAAATTACTACATTTTTCCAGTTCAGACTTGTACACCGTATTCTCCCCACACAAAAAGTTTCTTTACATGTGTAAACTCACAGACTCCCCACAATGTAATTTCTGTAACTCAGAAACGCAGACAATTCAGCACTTGTTTTGGACTTGCATTGTAATTCAAAATTTCTGGATTGACTTAGAATCTGTTTTTATGGAATATATGTGTTCCCAGTCTCTAAGACTAATATTAAATAAGCAACCAATCTTGTTTGGTTGTGCAGAAAATGTAATAACAGACAAGCCTTTAGATTTCATACTACTATTTGCCAATTTCTTTTTCATCCATAAAAGCAAGTTACACAATTTGAACCTCACAATGCCCAGACTCATCAATAGTTTAAATATAAGGGTAAGAACTGAAAAATATTTATCAGCAACTGTAGGGAAAACCCATGAATTTGAGCTAACATGGAAAAAAAAAAAAAGATATGCCTTTATTTATGTAAAAAAAAAAAAAATAAAATAAAAATAAATTAAAAAAAAAAGTTGTGAGATGTTCCATAAAGAAGAAAGCCATCATGGGCCTTTAGTAACGGCTAGAATGGTAAATTTAAATATTGGCCATCATCCAAGACGATAATGACCATATCTACACATTTTCAGAAAGATCTCCCACGTACCTTCTGAGATAGTCCATGAAGAAGAAAAAAAACCTTTAGGGGCCGTTATAGCCATTAGTAACGGCTATAACAGTAAATTAAAACGTCGGTCATCATCCGTGATCAATAATGAACAAACCTACAAATTTTCAGAAAGATCGGCCACGTACTTTCTATTTCATAAAAGAAAGAAAAAACCGCTATGGGCCGTTTTTTTGCCGTTAGTAACGGCTATAACGGTAAATTAACACGTCACTCATCATCCGTCGCCCATAATGACATATCTACAATTTTTTTTTCAGAAAGATCGACATTAGTAATGGCTATAACGGTAAACAAAAGCATCGGGCCATCATCCGTAACCCATAATAAATATACCTGCTAATTTTCACAAATATCGGCCAAGTACTTTCTGGGATATTCCATAAAGTGAAAAAAAAAGTTACAGGCCGTTACAGCCTTCAGTAACGGCTATAACGGTAAGCAAAAACATCAGGCATCATTCGTGACCCATACTGAACATACATGTTAATTTTCACAAAGGTCGACCTAGTACTTTTCTGAGATATTTCATGCAGAAGAAAAAACCGTTACAGGCCGTTACAGCCGTTAGTAGCGGCTATAGCGTTAAAAAAAAACATCGAGCATTATTCATGACACGTAATGAACGTACCTTCTAATTTTCACAAAGATCGAACAAGTACTTTCTTACATATTCCAGAAGAAGAAAAACCGTTACAGGCCGTTACAGCCGTCAGTAACGGCTATAACGGTAACCTAAAACATCGGGCATTATTCGTGACCCATAATGAACATAACAAATTTTCAGAAAGATTGGCCAAGTACTTTCGGAGATATTTCCATAAAGAAGAAAAAACTTTCATGGGCCGTTATAGCCGTTAGAAAACAGCTATAACAGTAAGCTAAAATATCGGGCATTATCCGCAGGCCATAATGAACATGCCTGCCAATTTTCACAAAGATCGGCCAGGTACTTCCTTTGATATTCCACGAAGAAGAAAAACCGTTACAGGCTGTTACAGCAGTTAGTAACGGCTATAACGGTAACCTAAAACATCGGACATTATTCGTGACCCATAATGAACATACCTACAAATTTTCAGAAAGATCGGCCAAGTACTTTCGGAGATATTCCATAAAGAAGAAAAACCGTTACAGGCCATTGCATCCGTTAGTAGAGTCTCGAGTGTGCATGTGCGTGTTTGGCGTGCTCTCCTCTCTCTCTCTCTCTCTCTCTCTTCGTTTTTCTCCTCTCTCCTCTCTCTCCTCATCTCTCTCTCTCTCTCTCTGTTTTCGTTCTCTCTCCTTCTCTCTCTCCTCTCTCTCTCTCTC
>JADBJO010032583.1:0-15542 GCA_016801955.1 Conus betulinus
CCCCCGCACCTCCCTAAGCCTACCTCCATGTCCGTCGATCGTCCGGAAGGTGATGTTCTCCCGGGAGTGCGGCGGGGGAGTCATTGGCGGAACGTCCGGGCGTGCCCCGAACCCCGGGCAGGGGGATAGGATCCGTCGGCGTCACGTATTCCGTAGATTCGCGCGAACGACCCCCGCAGAGGGATCGGAACCCGGTCCCGGTTTCTGACGACCACTGGTGTCACCTGCCACGCGGCCCATCGTTTGATGACTCCTTTTTAGTTTGTTGTTGTTGTCCCGTCATCATCGTCTCTCCTCGTCGTCGTCAATTAATCATCATCACAATCATCATCATCATCATCTTCATCTCATCATCATTATCATCAATCATCATCAGAGTTCATATTCATCATTATTATCAGCATCGTCGTCGTCGTCATCATCATCATTCATCATCTATAATCATCGTCATTCATCGGTCATCATATCATCATATTAATCACCGTCGGCGTCTTCGTCGGTCGTCATCATCCAGTCATCATATCATACCACCACCACCACCAATAGTAATGATGATGATGATGATGATGATGATGAGATGATGGTGATATGATGCTGATGATGATGATGATGATGATGATGATGGTGATGATGACGATGATGATGCTGATGATGATGACGATGTTGATGATATGATGATTATGATAGATGATGATGATGATGATAACCATTCCCTTCCCCTTCCGCTACCCCCTACCCTTGTTCACGCATGCCCGAAAAATAATTACTTGAGTCACAAAAGAAAGTTGGGGTTTTTTTTAAATCAAAAAGGTGGAAAAGTATGTCTGTTTTTTAAGGACGAACGTGATGGACAGTGAAGGTTACAGAAAGGAAAGGTAAGGTAAGGTAAGGTAATGTTGCTTATAGCCCAGCCGACCGCAAAGGGCCATATCAGGGTCTGTCACCGCGTTGAAGTCAACTCACAAGTCATTGATTCACACAACCGTTAAAATACAATCTTCTAAAAACACACCCGAAATTTTGTTAAAAGAACTTTCCACGATACAACCTCAGATCAGATGAAAAATGCTCATTTCTTTCAGAAATTCAAAGATCAATGTCATGTGGAACATAAAGGAGAGGTGTTTCCACGTTTGAACAGCAGGAGAGTTCCATACTCTTCCTCTGTTTTTTTGTCAACTAAAATTCAGAAAAGAAAAAAAAAAAACCCTGTTAGGTACAGCAGGTTGAAGGGACCCCTCGACGCATGTAACACAATACAACGCAGTACAGTACAACACAGTGCTACACAATGCAGTACAACACGAGATAACAGAACAATGGTATATAACACAGCACAGGAGTACACAACACAACACGACACACCACACAGCACGACACAGCACAACACAAACACGTCACCACAAGACAGCACACGACACAGCACAGACACAGCACTGCACAGCACAACACACACACAACACAGCACAGCACAGCACCAACACATCACAACGCAACATAGCACAGCACAGCACAGCACAGCACCACGCAACGCAACGCCAACGCAACGCAACACAATACAACACAACACAACTGGCATGTAAACAATGTTCACAAGCTCGGAAAGTCACAGCGAGGTTCAGTTCCGGACAAATAAGAAAGTAGAGTCAGGAAGCTTGGTATCTTGCTTTGTATTCAAGAGGAAGTCAAGGAAATCAATTTGTGGAGATGTACACACCGTTGAAATTTACTTGCTATAAAGATGAAACTGGCGGTGGAAATGTGAACTAGCTAGATTAGATCTTAGGGAGTTTTGGTGACAGACTGGACGAAAAGTGAAGAAAGACCACCATAAGCCTGACTATGCAGTACATATGCACAATCTTACCATTTGGTTGCATCTGGTGTGTTAGACACTGCCGAATGAAACCGTTGCGTCCGATTTTAAACACACAAAAAATGCAGTTCAACGTGTTTTTAATGGTGTTGCTACACAGAGAGTTTCCTGATAGGAGGAAAGATGACGGTATTTCCACAAGGAATGGCAAAGAGTAGAGAAGAAGAATCTTATCGGTATCATTCTTCAAGATCATTGTAAATGGGATGAGCATATAAAACATATAATGACCACTGTTACAATGTTAATTTCATGTCTAAAAAAGCTATAAATATAAGTTAAGTAGAAAAGCTCTCGAAATCTTATACACATCCTTTATATTGCCACACTTCGATTATGCCGACATTGTCTGAGATAATTGTACTGAAACGCAGTCGCAGCATCTGGAAAATTTGCACCTGAAGGCACTAAGAATCATTACAGGCACTGTTCGTGAAAAAACCATCAAAATTTATACAAAGAGTCTGGATTCTGCCCATTAAAGGAAAGAAGAAAACGGCATAAATTTTAATCCAGTACTATAAATGATTATTGGCCTAAGCCCCCAATTATCTAGTACATCTTATTCCTTCTCTAGTCTCGGACAGAAACCCTCAGCACAGGCGAAGGCCTCTAGAACGCACAGTAATGAAATGTAAGACAGAGTTATATAAAAAAAAAAATCGTTCGTCCCATCCGCAAACTCAATTATGGAATGCACTACCTGACTACATTAAAACTAGCACCTCCTTGAGCCAACTGAAACGATATCTGTCTATTGATGACGCTAGGGTTCCCACCTTACTACTATTTTGGTAAAAGAAGAGAACACAGTAATTCACTGGTAGCTCTATTTAGGTATGAGTGATCTAAAGAATGATATGGTTAACCGACATCTGGATAATAATCTTTCTTGTAGCTGTAGCAATGGAAGAGAAACAGCAGAAAACTATTTGTTATTCTGTCCCTTATTCAATATAGTTCGTGAAAACACAATTTTGACTCTTCCACAGAATTATACCTAATTACGTTTTCTTTTAGAAGGTAGCAGTGATCTTCAACCTGATGTGAATTCATCGATATTTGGAAAGGTACACCAGTGTTTTACATCCGAATCGAACCGATTTTAGCCCTGACTTTCTCATTAAAAAATTGTTTTTTTTTTTTGCCTTTTTTTATATTTTATTTTCTGTAACTTTATAGTTTGGCTCTTATTTATTCATTATGATCCATTTCTTTACTCCTGAAATAAGAGGCTGACTGACAAGTCGATTGGCCCAAGACGTAGTGTACTGGATAGATTTTTTTTACTTACTTACTTTAGCCAACGTCATCGCTAAAATTAGTAAATCTTTTTTCTGCTAAGCGATCGATGTCATAGTGTCTTCCAAAGGGAAGAAAACAATAACAGAAATGGGAAAAAATGAAAAGGGGGAAAGGAAAAGAGGGGAAAAAAGGGAAAAAAGTCAATTAAATTGAACAACTATACTTCAACGCAATACTTATGGAAAAGATGGTTTCTACCCTAAACTACTTTACGTTATTGTATAAGTTTTCTCTCTCGTGTTTGTAAAGGGTTCACATATTCTTGTTGAGGATGTGATTGCTGTGTTTCTCTCCCTTCTTTCTTCCCATTTTCCATGTTATTCATTTTATTTTTCTGCTACTGTGTCTCTTTTTTTTCGGCTTTTTTTTTTTGTCTGTGTGTTTGTTTTTGTTTTTCTTTGTCAATGTTTCCTTAAAAAAATCCCAAGCACGACGTAGAAATGCTTAGTATATTGTGAATGTATTTAACCCGCCAATATATTGTAAATGTCTATTGAGCACAGCATAAGCCTAGGACTTCTTGTTGCTCATTCGTCCTGTCCATTATGAAGGTATTCTGTTCGTCTGTTTTATTGAAATAAAAGTTATTTAAACCAAGAAGAATCTGCAAACGAGGGACAGAATCACAGGGCTACTGTCTTACCACTCAATTTCAGTTGGTTTCACTTTAAAGACTCAGTCATGGAGAGACTGAGCAAGATGGCCAAAAAACAATGTGTAGGCGAGTCGGAAAAGGTTAAACATCCTGTCATCTACCTACACTTCACGTTCAAAGGTGTGTTAATGAGATAATATGAAAGTTGATGTGTCAAAGCAAAACAAATCCTTGTCGATTCATTCTTGTGTCTCATGTAAAGTTTGTTGGATCAGAGATTTTTTTTTTGTTGTCAACTAGAAATTTTCATTAACTGCCGATTGCCCTAGTTTTCCGAGTTTCAGCATGCATAATTACATTTTTTTCTACGTGAGAGTTAAAATATTGCATAATATTCTGACCACCGTCAAACTAGACAGCCCCAGCGTAAGTATAGAAAAAGGAACAGCTATATATCAGAATGATCACCATGTATATGTCGAAAACATGAAGAACAAGAAACTAACCCATCTACTTCGGCCCTGCCAAGGAAATGGGAAAAAAATTCGCCGCCGTGCCAGGTAATTGTTAAAATGAAAGGAAATATATACTACTATATATGTTGGTGAAACAGACACATCACCAATTCTTCAATGAGTTAGAACAACCAACCCAACAAAACAAACAAAAACACTCTCAAACAAGTGGAAAGAGAAAGACAAAAAAACCTAAAAGTCCGCTTGACAAGTATGTAATGATAATGATCAGGGAAAGACCTTAATATGACCAGCAAGAAATGCCCCCCCCCCCCCCCCCCCCTCCTCCAACCAACAAAACAACAAACATTGCAGGCCGACTGCACATTCATATGATCATTCAGTAAACTAGAAAAAAAGTAGCAACAACAACTACAAGTACAACAATAGCCATAACAATAACAACAATAACAGCAACAACAACAAACCGCCACCTACAACAACGGCTACAACAACAACAACAACTTTTACACCAGCAACAAAAACGACAGCAGCAACAAAAACGACAACAAAGCAGCAGAAACAACAACAGCAACAGCAGCAGCAACAACAACAACAGCAGCAGCAGCAGCGACAACAACAATAGCTACAGTAACAGCGATAACAACAGCAACAACACAACAACAAAACAGCAGCAGCGGCAACAACAGCAGCAGCAACAACCACAACAACAACAACAATAAAGCAGCAGCAAAAACAACAACAATAACAAACAGCAGCAGCAGCAACAATAGCAGCCGCAGTAGCAGCAGCAGCAGCAGCAACAACAGCAACTTCTTGGAAACAAACGTGAAAAGAAGCGACAAACTGGGGGTAAAACGACGCTGTGAACTCCTTGTAGATATATCATACAGGCAAGGGCTAGATATTCATCCTTGAAAACGACCCCATTTTAAACAGCTTACGCTTCAGACCCTTCGTCTGAAAGCCGCCACGATTGATTGAACCCTCCGCTACTTTCAGCCTACCTTCTCTATAGAATCTCTGAGCGAGATGTTCTCCTGCGTGAGCTTGGAGTTAATGTCGTCGTCCAGGATCTCTTTACTGGAATGCCGCTTCCTCCGACTCGGCCTCTCCTCCAAGACGTCCTCCCGGGACGAAGATCGGGAGGGGGGCGCCTTGCTGGACCTCCGAGATCTCCGTTCTTCAGCGGGGCTGCCGTAATCTTCCCTCTGCGGGGGTGTGATCGTGCTGGGAGTGCTCGTGCGAGGGTCCCGCCGGCGGCGGCCGTGTCGGCTGCTGCTGTGGTCGTCGTCGTCTTCCTGCTGTTTGCTGCTGCTGAGACTGACCTCGTCGTCGGCGGGACCGCCGCCGCTGCGTCGGCTGCTGTTGCGGGAGGAGGAAGGGGAGGCTCCCCGTACACGGCCTGGCGCCAGGAGCGTTCGGCGGGCGGGGAGGACACGGGGTCTTCTTTGTAGCTGCGTCGGTCGCCGTCCTTCAGAGTGGAGCGGGAACTGTGGCGGGACATGGCGGGGCTGGCGGGGCTGGCTGTCGGCTGGCTGACGCCGTACTTATCCCGGTACTTGTAGTACGTGTCGCTGGGGCTGCGAGGACGTGGAGGATCTGTCCCCTCCTCCTCCTCCTTCACCTCGATCCCTTCCGCCTCCTCCTCCTCCTCCCAAAACTGGTGGAGGAGGAGGGTCTGGATCTCCTGTTCTGAGGCTGATCCAGGTTGACCTGCGTGCGCGCAGTCGGTCAGCAAGGGTCTCTTCTCGATCACGGTCTGCCGACGGGACCGCTTCTCCGGGGGCTTGTCCGGAACCTTGATCCTCTTGGTCCTGGACACGCTGATCCTCTCCTTGGCTTTGTTCTCCCGCTTGGGCGACTCCGGGTCAGGCGGCGGGGGAGGTTCCCCTGCAAATAAGGTACTTGACCGCCTCCCTCTTCTCCGCTTCCGGAGCGCTGTCGTCGGACTCCTCGGACACGGATTTCCTCCTCCTGGACGAGGTCGAAGTCTGTCGGGCGGGGACAGGAGGGGGAGGAGGGTGTAAACTACCCGAGTACCTGGACTCCACCGAAGTTCTGCGTCCGCCGGAATAGTCCGGGCCTTCGTGGCCTCTGGAAGACTGTCGCTCGTAAGTTCTCCTGGGCACGGGCGAGGCGTCTGACCCGCTCTTGTAGGAGGAGTACGTGGAATAGGGTGAGGCCGAACTGCTGTAGTCGTAGCGGGAGGATCTGGAACTCACGGGAGAGGCTTCTCTGCTGCCCGCCCCGTAGGATCTGTTGGAACGGGAGGAGGAGCGATCCCACGACCCGTAGGGGTGCCACCGCCGTAGTCTGACGTGTAGCCGCTCCTGTTGGAGTAACGGTCCAGAGACGAGTACCTGCACGACACAGAACACACTGGATACAATGTGTGCCGGGATCAGCAGAAGAAAATGTACTTAAATCATGATTTTCTTTTCAGTGCTAAATGCCAAAGCCCTATGCAAGGATCGGCCTGATACGTCATCTTCGTACACACACCACCACCCAGAGATAGCTGAAGTCGTGGTAATCTTAACCCGCGAAGGACAAACAGCACCAACTCCAAAAAGCACTGTTCTAGGAGACCATGAGATTCCTCACCCACAGGGATGTATGTGGGATTGGATATCGAGCTAATTCCAGAGGTCATGCTGGAGGGCGGGGAGATGAGGGTGGAAGTGCGGAGAGGAGGGGGACGTAGGGGGAGAAAGTGGAAAATAGAAGGAAGGGGGGAGCTGGGGAATGGGGAGGGTGGTCTTCAAGCGAGACCACAAATCTGATCAATCAGGTTTTCGGGACGCGAGTTCGAACCAACGTGCTGTCCCATCCACCTCCTTCTTTCGGCTTTAGGTCCCGCCACATACAGTGACCATGGAGACTCTATCCCCATCCCACCCTTAGAACCCCATCACTCGTGTCTATCCAGTTTTTCATAGAATCTCAGGCCGCCTCGACAACAAGACGTGTCTGGGGTGCCCAGCTGGCCCAGCGGTAGAGAACCGAGTCCGCAGTTAGGTGTGGCGAGTTCCAACCCCCGCAAGTGTCTCCGACTTACGCGTTGCCGCGCTTTTTTTTTCCGTTCCTTCCTCTTTTCCTCTGTCCGTCCGTTCCTTTAGCCCCCCCCCCCCCCCCCCTCCCCCTCCACCACACCCCACCCATCGCCAGCCTTTTCTTTCCTTTCCTCAGTCATTCTTTTCTTTTCTTTCGCGTTCCCCGCCATGTTATATCCTCAATCCGGTTAGTAAGGCAAAGTCCACAGTCCTAGCTCTGCAGAGACTCTAATGGTCCTCAGAGCTTCTTCTGGACTTCAACTGGACTGGGCCACGTCTGGCGTCTGCATAGCCATAATGGGTAAGATGCATAGTGTCTGGTCTTCTCCTGTGCTGTGTGACTCTGCAGGAGGTCTGCCCGCTGGCCTCAGCCGACACATTCCGACTTCAGAGCAGCTCATGGTTGTCTGGTCATCCTGTTAATACGGGGCTAACGTCCACCAGACGGTGTGGGTTTGGACTCCAAGGTTTCTTCTTCTCCTAGGCTATGCTGGTTCGCGGCACCTTCTTCTGTATTATTCAGTGCCCCCCCCCCCCACCCCCCCCCCCCCCCCCCCCCCCTTGTGCAAAGCTTGAGAAGTCCCCAATACACCAAGCAGGGGACGCGCCTCTACGCTGTACAGCCCCCAGCGCGAGGCCTCAGTTCATTCATTTTTCTGCCCAGTGTCCTTCCGTTTCTTCCTTTTTTTTTTTTTTCTTTTTTTTTTTTTTTTTGCCTTTCCGTTTCTCCCGTTTCTCCCTTCTCTTTTACTGTCTTTCCATTTTCCCGTTTTCTCCCTTCTCTTTTCTGTCTTTACCGTTCTCTCCCCCGTTTCTCCTTCTTTTTTTTTCTGTCTTTCCATTTTCCCGTTTCTCCCTTCTTTTTCTTCTTTCTGTTTTTCCGTTCTCCCCGTTTCTTTTCTTTTCTGTCTTTCCGTTTCTCCCCGTTTCTCCCTTCTTTTTCTGTCTTTCCGTTCTCCCTTCTTTTTTCTCTGTCATTTTCCATTCTCCCGTTTCTCCCCCCCCCCCCCCCTCTTTTTTTTTTTTTTAGTCTATCCGTTCTCCCGTTTTTTTTTTTCCCTTCTTCTATCCCTCCATTCTTTCTTCTCCCGTCCCTCCATTCTTTGTTCTTCCATCCCACCATTCTTTGTTTTTTCCGTCCCTCCATTCTCTGTCCTTCCGTCCCTCCATTCTAGTTCTTCCTTCCGTCCATTCATTCTTGTTTTTTCCGTCCCTCCATTCTTGTGTCTTCCGTTCCACCATTCTTTGTTCTCCGTCCCATCATACTTTGTTCGTCTGTCCCTCCATTCTTTGTTCTTCTGCCCCTCCATTCTTTGTTCTTCCGTCCCTCCATTCTTTGTTCTTCCATCCCTGCATTCTTTGTTATCCCGTCCCTCCATTCTTTGTTCATCTGTTCCTCCATTCTTTGTTATTCTGTCCCTCCATTCTTTGCTCTTCCGTCCCCCCATTCTTTGTTGTCCCGTCCCTCCATTCTTTGTTGTCCCATCCCTCCATTCTTTGTTCTCCCGTCCCTCCATTCTTTGTTCCTCTGTCCCTCCATTCCTTGTTCTCCTGTTCCCTCCATTCTTTTTTTCTTCCGTCCCTCTATTCTTTGTTCTCCCGTCGCTCCATTTTTTTACTCCTCTGTCCCTCCATTCTTTGTTCCTCTCTTCCTCCATTCTTTGTTCTTTCGTCCCCCCTATTCTTTGTTTTCCCACCCCTCCATTCTTTGTCTTCAGTCCCTCCATTCTTTGTTTTCCTTCCCCCGTCCCTCCAGTCTTTGTGTTCTCCCGTCCCTCCAGTCTTTGTTCTCCTGTCCCTCCATTCGTTTTGTTCTCCCCGTCCATCCATTCTTTGTTCTTTTTCTTCCGTCCCTCCATTCTTTGTCCTTCCGTCCCCCATATTCCATGTTTCTTCTTTCCGTCCCTCCATCCGTCCCTCCTTTGTCCTTCCGTCCCCATATTCCATGTTCTTCCGCCCCCCCCCCCCCTTCTTTGTTTCTTCCACCCCTCCATTCTTTGTTCCTCTGTCCCTCCATTCTTTGTTATCCCATCCATCCATTCTTTGTTCCTCTGTCCTCCATTCTTTGTTCTTTTCGTCCCCTCCATTTTTTGTTCCTCTGTCCCTCCATTCTTTCTTTCTTTCTTTCGTCCCTCCATTCTTTGTTATCCCATCCCATCCATTCTTTGTTCCTCTGTCCCTCCATTCTTTGTTCTCTTCGTCCCTCCATTTTTTGTTCCTCTGTCCCTCCATTCTTTGTTCCTCAGCCCTCCCATTCTTTGTTCCTCTGTCCCTCCATTCTTTGTTCCTCAGTCCTCCATTCTTTGTTCTTTCGTCCCTCCATTCTTGGTTCCTCAGTCCCTCCATTCTTGGTTCTTTCGTCCCTCCATTCTTTGTTCCTCTGTCCCTCCATTCTTGTTCTTTCGTCCCTCCATTCTTTGTTCCTCTGTCCCTCATTCTTTGTTCCTCAGTCCCTCCATTCTTTCCTCTGCCCATCCTTTTTCCCCCCGTCCCTCTCTTCTTCCTTCCTGCTCCTTCCTTAGTAGTTCCCTTCATTCCTCCCCCCCCCCCCCCTTTCCTTCCCTCCTTTCCATTTCGCCTGTGTTCCCCCTTTTTTTCATTCATCCATCATTTCCCTTCATTCTTCCCCGAAAGTTGGAGTATGGCTGCCTTAATGGTAGCACACACCACACACACACACACACACACACACACACACACACACACACCACACACACACACAACACACACACACACACACACACAATCCACTCCCATTTTGTTGGGGTAGATAGGATTAATCCTTGCCTGTCAATACAGGGAGTGTCCGCAGAGAGTATCAGCCTGCGTATGCGAAAAAAAGAAACCCCTTCATTCTCTTTTAACTTCCAATACTACCACCACCTCTTCTGTTATCCTTGATTTTCCCCTGCTTTTTTTCAGCATCTCTGTCTGTCTGTCTGTCTGTCTGTCTGCCTACCTGCCTGCCTGCCAGTCTGTTTGTCTGTCTGTCCCCCCCCCCCCCTCCCCTTCTTTCTATTTCTCTCTTCTCCCCCTCCTCTCTCTATGTCTCCCTCTCTCTTCCCCTCCCGCTCTCTCTTCACTCTCTTTCTATCCCTCTCTCTCTTTTTATCCTTCTCCCTCCATCTTCTCTCTCTCTCTCACTCTCCCCCTCCCCCATCTCTCTCTCTCTCCCGCTTTTTCTCTTTCCATTCTCTCTCTCTTTGTCTCTCTCTCCACACACTCTCCCCCCCCCTCTCTCTCCTCCCTCCCTCCCTTCATCTCTCTCTCCTCTCTTCTCTCTCTCTCTCCATCCTTCCCTCTCTCTCTTGCCCCCCTCCCCTCTTTCTCGTTCTCTCTGTCTCTCCCTCTCCTCTCCCTCTTTTCCCTCTATCCATCTCCCCGCTTATCCGTCCCTCCCTCTCTCTCTCTCCCTCCCTCCTCTCTCTCTATCTCCCTCTCCTTCCCTCCACCCCCTCTCCATCTCTCTCTCCATCCCCTCCTTTCCTCCCTGCAACTCTCCTTTCCTCTCTCTCTCTCCATCCCCCCCCCCCCTCTCTCTCCTCTCTCTCCTCGCTCTCTCTCTCTCTCTCTCTCTCTCTCTCTCTCTCTCTCTCTCCCTCTTCCCTTCTATCCATCTCCCCGCTCCTCAATTCCTCCCTCTCTTCTCTTCCGTCCCTCTCTTTCCTTCTCTCTCACCCTCTCCCCTCCTCTCTCTCTCCTTCCCTCGACCCCTCTCTCTCCTCTCTCTCTCTCACTCCCTCTCTCTCCCCCCCCCCTCTCTCTCACACCCTCTCTCTCCTCTCACTCTCTCTCCTCTCTCTCTCTCCCTCTCTCTCCCCTCCCTCCCTCCCCCCGTCTCTCTCCTCCCCCCCCCCCCTCTTTCTCTCTCTCACCACCCCCACCTGTCTTTGCCCCAAGTGCTTCTGTCCAGGGTGGGGTAGCGGTAGTCGGTGCTGCCTGAGCCGTACTTGGGCTCCATGGAAGAGAACTTCTGGATCTTGTCCACTATAACACCGCTGGCCCCGCCGCCGCCGCCGCCGCTGCTGGCGCTTCCCTCCGTACCTGGGCCCCGGGTCGTAGCTGTAGGAGCGGCCGTAGGTAGGGGTGGTCGAGGGTTTGTAGCCGGAGCTGCCGCCGTAGCCGTAAGAACTACCTGAGGTGTAGTTCTTCCCTGTGCCCATGTCGTATTTCTGGAAACAGAAAAGAGAAAATGTATGTAATAGAAGAAATCGCTTTGCAGATCTTCCGTCAAGGTATCATCAACAGTGGGGAGAGAGTACAAGAAATCGCTTGTAGATCTTCCATAAAATATATCCTCAGCAGGGGGGCAGATTATTGTACACACACACACACACACACACACACACACACACCACACACACACACACACAAACTCATACTGTTCACAGAAAACACAGACAGTTATACAAACACCAAAACAGTCTGGTACAGACAAAAACAAAACAAAACAAAAACAAAGAAACGTACAAGGAAAACATCAAAAAGATAAATAAAACAAAGTAAACAAACGAACAAACAAACAAAAAGGGGAAAAAGCACGAGCTTTCACGAGTTAATCTTCGTCATTCAAACATTCGATCCTCCCCTAGGAAAAACTAAAAAGGCGAACAACAACAACAACAAACACCGTAAATTATGTAACCGATCTAGAAGCACGCGCGAGTTGTCGACCTTACTTCTGCTCATAACGAACGGGCACTCTGCCAGACTCTGAACTTTGAAGTGTATTACTCCGCCCCGCCGCTGCACTGAGTTAGGTGGAAGAAAATAAGCCATCTTCAGACGGGGGGCCTGGTTATCAGCGATGTTTATCATGCCGCCTTTCTTGGAAGGGTTCATGACGGTCAACGGTATCAATACAGTTCACACGTGCGGAATGTCCTCAGATAATGATCGACAGACTTGGCACTCTCAGAGAGAGAGAGAGAGAGAGAGAGAGAGAGAGCGAGAGAGAGAGAGAGAGAGAGAGAGAGAGAGAGGGAGGATAATATATATATATATATATATATATATATATATATAGAGAGAGAGAGAGAGAGAGGAGAGAGAGAGAGAGAGAGAGAGAGAGAGAGAGAGTTGACTCATTACTATAATCTTTATTTCCACGAGTATAAAAGATAGACGACGGGTTTTTTTTTTTTTTTTGTTGTTTTTTTGTTTTTGGTTTTTTTTTGGTTGCTTCATAGCCTTAACAGGAGAGCGAGCCTTAACGGGAGAGAGAGAGAGAGAGAGAGAGAGAGAGAGAGAGAGGAGAGCTAGATCGAGAGAGAGAGAATAGAGCGAGAGAGATTAAGTTTTAAATGTAATGCTTGTTTTTTTTTTTTTCTGTTTTCCTTCTCCTGAGCCTTGGAGAGAGAGAGAGAGAGAGAGAGAGAGGAGAGAGAGAGAGAAGAGAGAGAGAGAGAGAGAGAGAGAGATATTATGTTTTTAAATGTATGCTTTGCTTTTTTTCTGTTTGTCTTCTGAGCCTTGGCAAAAGAGAGAGATAGAGAGGAGAGAGAGAGAGAGAGAGATAGAGAGAGAGAGAGGAGAGAGAGAGAGAGAGAGAGAAGACGAAACAGCATCAGGAACATGCAGAGCGTTCAAGCGTATACGTCTGCTGACTTCCGAACTTTTCACAACCACGCATTTACGGTTCTGCTGACACTTCCACGACCACCATTTTTTTTCTTTTTCCAACTTACTTTCAAGTGAGAAGAACCAAAAATCATTCAATGTAAACAAACCACAAACAAACAAAACCACAAACAACAAAAAACAGACAAACAACACGAACAAGCCACCTCCAACAGTCCTTGGACTTATCGCCTTCGGCCCCTCTCCAAGTCCGGTTGAGAGTCCGAAGAAGACAATCGGCATCGGATCTCATTGTGTCCATGGCCGCACTGTGTGAATCAGTTGCAGCCATAGCTGTCGCTGTTCTGCATTATTTTATTACCTTACTCAGTTTACCTGGACTACTAAGCTTTACTACTACTATACTACTACTACTTACTACTACTTACTGCTTCCATCCTGTTCTCCTTCTACAATCATTTCTACTACTACTGCTACTATACTGCTCTGCTTGCTGCTGCTACTACTACTACTCTGCTACTACTGCTTGCTAACTACTGCTGCTGCTGCTACTACTACTTACTACTACTACTGCTACTACTACTACTGCCGATCATCCTCCACTACTTAAAACAAAGCAACAGCAACAACAACAACTACTCACACTACTGCTGCTTACTACTGCTGCTGACTACTGCTACTAACTGCTACTTGCTACTACTACTACTACTCTACTGCCATCATCCCCCACTTACAACTACAACAGGAACAACACCTACTACTGCTACTGCTACTGCTGCTACTATACTACTGCTATACTGCTACTACTACTACTACTACTACTACTGCTGCCATCATCCCCACTCTTAAAACAACAACACCAGCAACAATACTATAACAACAACAACTTGCTGCTACTACTACTACTACTACTGACTACTACTACTACTACTGCTACTACTACTACTACTGCTGCTGCCATCATCCCCACTCTTAAACAACAACAACAGCAACAACAACTAACACCAACTACTACTTACTACTAACTACTGCTGCGCTGCTACTACTACTATTGCTACTACTACTACTGCTAACTACTACACTACTACTAAAACTGCTACGCTGCCATCATAACACCCAACTCTTAAAACAAACAACAACATTAACACATAACAACAACAACAACAACTACTACTACTACTACGTACTTACTACTACTACTACTATTACTACTACTACATCCCTACTCCTTAATTTCAAGAATGAACCACTGTTTTAATATTTATTGATTACTTTACTTTAATATGTTTATTTACTACTATGTATTAGTTTACTGTTTATATTCCTTTATTTTGTTCTATTATTAATGAACTGATGATATTCATTGGTTTATTTATTTTATGTCTGTATTTTTTGTTTTTCTTTTCTTTGTTTTCGCCTTTCTTTTGTTTCTCTCCCTCGCCTTTGTTTTTATTTTTCTATCTTTCCAGCGCATTGTTTTAAAATTAACCAGGCATTCCACTTTCCTTTTTTTTTTTTTTCTTTTTTTTTCTCTCTTCTCAATGTTCAGAGAAAAAATGTCAATCGGCCCTTCACGTTTGCACAGACGACGAGGAAACAAACTGATAACGTAAAAGAAATGAATTAAATAAATAAAATGAATGAATGTACGTATTGGAGCTAGATTAAAGTCCTTAGATAAAGAGATTCCGTTAATAGATAATCAAGTATGTAATGTAAACAAGAAAATCATTTAATACAGAGAAGTAACCGATAAACATTGTGAAAGAAACCCAAATAGAAATCAATAAAGAAAGTAAGAAAGAAAGAAAATAGAAAGAAAAGAAAGAAAGGAAGAAAGAAAGAAAGGAAAAGAAAGAAAGAAAGAAAAAGAAAGAAAGAAGTTAAATCGACCGATTACTGAACGCTGAGAAGATTAACTTACGACAGTGTTTGTGAGTGTGGAGGTGTTTAGTGTTGCGTGTGTTGCGGCGCGCGCGCGCGCGCGCGCATGTGTGTCGGTGTGTGTGTGTGTTGTGTGTGTGTGTGTGTGTGTGTGTGTGTGTGTGTGTGTGTGTGTGTGTGTGTGTGTGTGTGTGCACGCGCGCGCGCGTGTTGCTATGAGGGGGCCTGAGTACACGCGTATTTTTTAAACAACGTTGTTGACAAAAAAAACTATCGATATAAATCATTTTTAAACCCCAAAGAGTCACACTGAACGCAAATCAAAAATCTGTTACGTACAACATGATCAGAAGTTTTACCTCATTCCTATTATCTGTTCGAGAAAGGATTTTTAAAATACATAGTTGGTCCTAATTGATCAATGACAAAAAAAACATTCGCTTACACATTCCTTTTATCTGTCAACAAAGGATTTAAAATACATACTGTCATAATTGATCAATGAAAAAAAAAACAATTTATGACACAAGAATGAACAGAAACGAACAAAAACACACGATTAAGGAATAAATAAACTTAAATCACCCAGTGAATGATGAGTGATGAACACACACACACCACACCCACACACCCACACCACACCACACACACACACACACACACACCAAACAAAATGTTATAGCTCAAACGGGTCAAAACATCTACTCTCATCATTAATCATCGGAAGAAAAAAATTCATAATACAAAGAGAATCAATGAACGAACAAACA
>JADBJO010032584.1:5000-15541 GCA_016801955.1 Conus betulinus
CACACACACACACACACGAGCCGCGCGCACGCACGCACGCACGCACGCACGCGCGCGCGCCACACACCACACACACACACACACACACAAACAAGCCCCCAAGACATACAGATTGTAGGCAGCATGAAGGGAAGACTGTATACAGCAGTGACATCATCACAGGCAGCATGAAGGGAAGACTGTATACAGCAGTGACATCATCACAGGCAGCATGAAGGGAAGACTGTATACAGCAGTGACAGACCTCATCAGAGGCAGCATGAAGGGAAGACTGTATACAGCAGTGACATCATTACAGGCAGCATGAAGGGAAGACTGTATACAGCAGTGACACATCATCCCAGGCAGCATGAAGGGAAGACTGTATACAGCAGTGACATCATTACAGGCAGCATGAAGGGAAGACTGTATACAGCAGTGACATCATTACAGGCAGCATGAAGGGAAGACTGTATACAGCAGTGACATCATCCAGGCAGCATGAAGGGAAGACTGTATACAGCAGTGACATCATCCCAGGCAGCATGAAGGGAAGACTGTATACAGCAGTGACATCATCACAGGCAGCATGAAGGGAAGACTGTATACAGCAGTGACATCATCACAGGCAGCATGAAGGGAAGACTGTACAGCAGTGACATGATCCAGGCAGCATGAAGGGAAGACTGTATACAGCAGTGACATCATCCCAGGCAGCATGAAGGGAGACTGTATACAGCAGTGACATCATCACAGGCAGCATGAAGGGAAGACTGTATACAGCAGTGACATCATCCCAGGCAGCATGAAGGGAAGACTGTATACAGCAGTGACATCATCACAGGCAGCATGAAGGGAAGACTGTATACAGCAGTGACATTCACCATCACAGCCATCTGCTGCACCGACCACAAGCTGCTGGCCCCTGTCGCCATACTATCGATTTTCTTTTTCACAGCTCCCAAAGTATAAATGATGATAATGATAATAATAAATGAAAAGAGGTAGCCTGGAGAGTAGTGGAGGGATGAGGGGGGGGGGGGGGGGGGAGGGGGGGGTCGAGGCGGGGTGGGGGGGAGGGAGGTGTAGGGGTCTCAGGAACGTGGGAAGATTAGAGAAGGAATGTGATGGTGGTGGTAGTGGTGGTGGTGGTGATGGCGGTGGTGGTGGTGGTGATGATGGTGGTGATAGTGGTGGTGGTGGTGGTAGTGGTGGTGGTGACGGAAATGGTGGTGGTGAGGGCGGCGGTGGTAGTGGTGGTGATGGTGGTGGTGGTGGTGGTGGTGAGTTGATAGTGGTGGTGACGGTAGTGGTGGTGGTGACGATAGTGGTGATGGTGGTGGTGGTGGTGGTAGTGATGGTGATGATGGTCGCGGCGGCGGCGGTTGTGGTGGTTGAGGCAGTCGGGGGTCTTTCATAATTACGTGTCGACCCAAGCAGAGGAACTGTCAAATAAGGGTGGTTGTTGGTCTGTTACGATCATGTGTGGACACAAGCTAAAGAGACTATGACATACTGGAGGTTTTGCATGAGAGAGGAAATGTGTGTGTGTGTGTGTGTGTGTGTGTGTGTGTGTGTGTGTGTGTAGGAGAGGGGTGTGGGTGAGGAGGGTAGAGAGGTGAAGGGGTGATGGTGGAGGGGTTGGTCTGTTCAAGGACAGCACTGTTTACCGGACCGCTTCATTATGAAGCATGTAATATGAAGAGGATATCACGTGCATCTTGAATATGCTGTGGGGTTCCCCAGGCGTTGTGAGATGCTGTGATGAGTGTGTGTGTGTGTGTGTGTGTGTGTGTGTGTGTGTGTGTGTGTGTGTGTGTGAGAGAGAGAGAGAGAGTCTGTATTTCTGTCTGTGTCTGTGTTAGTAGTATGTGACTGTTTCCTCTCTCTCTCTCTCTCTCTCTCTCTCTCTCTCTCTCTCTCTCTCATCTCTCTCTCTCTCTCTCTCTCTTACTATATTCGGATCTGATAATTATAGAATACTTCTTTAGAATACTTCTTTACCGTCCCTGTGCCTGGCATCCGAAATCTATAAATACTATCCTTTGTGATCATCTCGAGCACACAATGCATTTAATGTTAGTACTTTAAAACTCTTATTTCGCGTCCATATACTGACCATACAGAGTACTTAGGGTTCCTGATTGAGAATACTTTTCAAGTGATCATATCTCGCCCACACAATGTCTTTAGAATTGAAGTTTGAAAATACCTTGGAGTCTTCCTATGCCGAAATATAACAATTTAGTGGTCGTGTACTAAATATATCAAATTCAGCATGGATGCTGAAGAATGTGTCTTTTTAAGTGTCTCTTTACCCAAATACTGTTTGTAAAATCAATATTTTAGAACATGTCTTTGCGTGTTGATGTCGAAGAATATATCCTTAGTGTCTGTCTGCCTAAAATATTTTTTTGTTGTAATGATGTTTGAGAATATATTTGTGCCCTTTGTGCACTAAAAAACACGCCTTCGATAAGTAAATGTCGTTGGGTGTTTATGTGCTGAAACGTCGTGACATCTTCCGTGTTGATGTTGGAAAACACGATGCTGCGGTATATTTCTGGAGTCGTAACGAGCCACGATCACAACGACTGCAGCTTTTATGTGACGAAAACATATCGTGTTAAGCTTTAGTGTCTATTTTATCCAAATGCACTGAAATATGGTGTTAATGCTTTAGTGTGCATTTACCCAAATTACTGTTTATGATTTGTTTTTTTAGGGGGTGGGGGTAGGATTCGGGGGGAGAGGTTTTTTTTTTTTTTTTTTTCTAGGTATTGATCTTTGTGAACATGTCTCTAGTCGTAGAGCACCGAAAATACGTCTATAGTATACATATTTAAGAATGTTCAGTGAATATCGTTTTACTCCCCATGCACCAAAAATGACGCACCAGCCACAGGAATCTTCGTCTCCCTCTACCCTATCAGTCAAACGCCCCATCCCGAAACAAACATTAACTGATAAATTTTTAAAAATATCTCCATAGTCTGTACCCATGACATAGTGGTTCGCGTCGCGGATTCCTGGCTGGAAGGTCGTGTGTTCGATTCCCATCAGAGCCATTTCTTTCTGGGATTTTGCCGGCCTGATGTGATCCAGCCCAGAGTTGAGTTTCCTTTTGATTCCAAAGGAAAGACTGGAACCACACAGTGGAGTGTCACCCCACTTCATGGGTTGCGCCTTTGGAAGTGTTGCTCAAATGTCCTGGCCAACACTGCAGGTGTACGTGTCTCTCGGGCCTGGTTGACGCCGTGCTATGTTATAAAAGCAAGGGTAGACTACAGCCCTGTCATGCAGTCTCAGACCACAATGAAACTCTATGGTTTCATCTTCGTTACTTCATTCTCATAATCAGCAGAACAAAAGTCTTAAATTAGAAAAGTAGTTACAGACTCAGAATGAAACACTTACTTGGAGGATATTTCGACAGGGCCGCCCTGTCTTCTTCAGCTCACTGTTGCTGTTGTGGCAGCGAGGCCTGGTGGGACAACTGTGTTGTGTGGGTTGAAACGGTTGTCAGGATCTGATTTGTAGATGGGGGGAAGTTCAAAGCCTTGATCTCTGTTCAGGCTGGGGCGTCTGGTCTTAATTTCGATGGCTTCTTTAACTTTTCGTTTTGTGGAGAAGGACTCTGTAGATAAAATCTTGGTTTCTTGGGGGCTGAAACTGTGGCCTGTGGTTTGTAGATGTTCATGTATGGCAGAAGTAGAGTACCCATACCTACATTGGCGAGACAGCAAGACCACTCACCACCCGTCTACAGGAACACCAAAGCCGATCTACTTCTACCATACACGAACATCTACAAGCCACAGGCCACAGTTTCAGCCCCCAAGAAACCAAGATCTTATCTACAGAGCCCTTCCTCACAAAAAGAAAAAGTTAAAAAAGCCATCGAAATTAAGACCAGACGCCCCAGCCTGAACAGAGATCAAGGCTTTGAACTTCCCCCCATCTACAATCAGATCCTGACAACCGTTCACCCCACACAATAGTCGCCCCACCAGGCCTCGCTGCCACAACAGCAACAGTGAGTTGAAGAAGACAGGGCGACCCTGTCGAAATATTCTCCAAGTAAGTGTTTGATTCTGAGTCTGTAACAACTTTTCTACTGTCGAATCCAGAATCCAGAAACCTATATTCTTAAAAAGTCTTAAACTCCGTGGTCTCTTTTTTCCCGGCTGTCATGGTGACCTCATTTCCGATTTCCACTATCTGTTGTGATGATGTTTGAGAATATGGTTTATGATCTTCGCCCGCTCAAAAAGGAAAAAAAAAAAAAACGCTTTGATGAGTTCGAGTTGAGGTTGCCAGTATCTGCAAGTTCAAGGGGGCCGTGTGGCGCCCAGGGCACACTCACTCTACTCATCCAGCTCATCGACTGAACAGTTACCGTCGTCAGCAGGGGGCTTAGTGGGTGGGTGTTGTGTGTATATTGGATCAGAAACTGGGGGCAACTGAACATCACCAGAGTGACTCGGCAGCGGTGTGGTGTCTCTATGTTGGATCAGAACAGGCGCCACAGAACACACCCCGAAGTGACTCGGCAGCAGTGCAGTGTCTCCTCCGGTGGGGTTGCCTGATGACAGCTCGACACTGACTGCTCCCTGTGGATTGCCAGCTGGAATGAGCGGCGTGTGTGATGCCTCTAGAGTGGCCCCAGACAAAAAGTTAAGGGAAAAAAATAAGTAATTTTTGCCGTTTATTGTCTATTTCTAGCTGAATTCTCTGGACATTAATTCTTCGAGTGAGAATGAACAAACTGAGTTGATCAACAACTGACTTAAACAACAGACTACGACATAAATTCGTCTGTTAGAAAAAACCGACTTCAAACGCCGTGAGGACAGTAACCCACACAACTGTCACTGTCACCTGTCACCTGTCCTGGAGACTTGAAGACCACTGGAGTGCCACACACGCCACACAATTATCACCTATCACCTATCACGTGACCATCACCTATCACCTGTCCTGGAGACTTGAAGACCACTGGGGGCGCCAGACCACCTTTGTACCAGAGGCGAGAAAAAATGACCCACAGCGAGTTGACGTTTGCCCACCCACGTAGATGACAACGCCCACGCTCTTCAGCCGAGGAGGCGGCGCCAACACATCATTATTTGCCCAGACAGCTCATGATACAGCGAGGCGGTCAGCCGATGATGAGCTCATCACAAATAACATGGATCTCCTTCATCTTCCTTCCCCCCACACTCCCTCCCCGATCCCCACCCTTCTTTCCCCTCCTGTCTCCCCTTCCACCCACCCCCCTCCCCCCTCCTAATATGCCCACCACCCCACCCCTACACCACCCCAAAACCTCTTTCAGAGAAAGAAAAATGAAGATGCACAGTGAAACTTGCCAACGAAGGCCTCGCGGTTCAAGATTCCATTCTTTTACAGTCTCACGTTCATGGCACTGTGCCCCCTTCCCTCCTTGTCTTTACTAAGTTCCCCCTCCCTTTAAAGAACGTCTTCCTTTTTTTTTCTCAAGACCATTTCCGTTTCATAGCTCAGTTCAAGTTAATTGGAAATAAAGACTTTTTATGCCTTGAAACCCCTCTACCTCCACTAGCTTTACCTCAAAAAAATGACCTGTCTTTAAAGACTTTTTTTTCCTTGGAACATCTCTCCTAAATTTACCTCTTCTACATTTTTCCCCCAAAACAGATTCATTCTTTTTAAATACCCGTTTTTTTATGGAGCGTTTCTCTTTTGTTTTTTACCTTGCCTAGATTAACTATCAAAAAGGGACACCTTCCCTCTAGAGGTCCATTTTTGTCTGACGATTTGTGATAATAGGTTGGGGGGGGGGGGGGGGGGGGGTCTTTGTCTTGCTTTGTGTTGTTTGTGTTGTTCTAGCTTTCTTACCAGTCTTCAAATGTGAATATCATGAATTGTACCTCTGCACTGATACTTCTGCTTTACGTTTCACACACACGTTGTGGAAGCCATTGTGGCTGGCAGCGGAGCGACGGAAAAAATACTCATGCAGTGTGTGTGTGGTGTTGTGTGTGTGGGGTGTGAGAGAGAGAGAGAGAGAGAGGAGAGAGAGAGAGAGAGAGAGAGAGACAGACAGACAGACAGACAGACTATGTGATGCGAATAGTTTCTCTCGGAGTTGTGATGAACTCTTTTCTACTCTGTTCTTTTGTACATAGAGGGTAATGAAATTTTGTTCCTAAAGATATTCATGAATATTTTGTACATGGAGGATTACGAAATACTGTTCTTAAAGGTACTCATGTATATTTTTTTCTGATACTACCGTATGTAAAGCGCAAAGAGCTCCATTTACTTTTGGAGATGTTGCTCTCTACTAAGCACTCCTTGGTCTTGTTAGTAGTAGTAGTAGTAGTCGTCGTCGTCGTAGTAGTCGTAGTAGTAGTAGTAGTAGTATTGCTGTTGTTATTATTTTTTGTTGTGTCGTTGTTGCTGCTGCTGCTGCTGCTGTTGTTGTTGTTATTGTTGTTGCTGCTGTTGATGTTATTGTTGCTGCTGCTGTTGATACTGTTATTATTATCACTGTTGTTGTTGTTGCTGCTGCTGCTGATAACAATAATGATGTTACTGTTGTTGCTACTGCTGTTGATGTGTTGTTATAATTTGTGCTGTTGTTGTTTTGTTGCTGTTCTTCATGATGTTGAAGCTGAAGCTATCAACCATCTTCCATGATGAGCGAGGAAAAAAAAAAAGCCCCAAAGTCCACAGAACCCTCACCAACAGGCCAGTCGCTGTGAAGACCCGTGGACCCACCACGCTGAGGAGAACACAACTAAACTGATACAGGACAGGTCACAACATCAAGCAGACTGTCCCAGCTCGTCCCTGATGACTACACTGAGGAGAACGCAACTGAATTGATACAGGACAGGTTCACAACATCAACAGGACTGTCCCAGCTCGTCCCTGATGACTACACTGAGGAGAACGCAACTGAATTGATAAAGGACAGGTCACAACATCAACAGACTGTCCCAGCCTGCCCCTGGTGACAGCACTGAGGAGAACGCACCTAATTGATTCAGGACAGGTCACAACATCAAACCGACTTTCCCAGCTCGTCCCCCAAAGCAACAGACCACAGGGAGAGGACAGACGACAGGGCAGACCCAGGACAGAGGTGGACAGACAGCAACAGACCACAGGGAGAGGACAGACGACAGGGCAGACAGGGACAGAGGTGGACAGACAGCAACAGACCACATGAGAGGACCAGACGACAGGGGAGACAGAGACAGGACAGACAGACAACACAGGGAGAGGACAGAGACAGGGGGTGGACAGACAGACAGACAGCAACAGCCCACACAGGGAGAGGACAGACGACAGGGCAGACAGGGACAGAGGTGGACAGACAGCATGGCTGAGTGGACTTAGAACGAGCTTGGCCGCAATCCCAGACTTGCACGCAACTGCCGGAGATGGAGACAGGTGGCGCAGCGCTTGCTGTGTATGGTCCTGGGAGGCTGAGGGATCAGTGACTGTTCCTTTCTCTTTCTTTTTTGGGGGGGTGGGGTGGGGGTTGGGGGGGGGTAGTGGTGGGGTGGGGAGGTGATGACAGCAAAGTGTATATCTGTAAGGAAAATAGGTGAAACTGCCATAGCCTAATGGCCGCAGGGATTGTGTAAGCTGTCAGAGGTTGACCGGTCTAAGGCAAGGCATTACGAAAGTAACGGTGCCCACCGCTTTCCCCTCCGCCCGCCCCCCCCCCCCCCCCCCCCCTCTCCCCTTTAACCTTACCTGAGTTGAATCAGGTGCCATTATTGCTGGGTGGACAGACAAGAGCGTTCAAGCCGTAAACATCCAACACCCACCAGTGGTTCGACTCTCAAGACTGACTGCTCCCCAGCCGAACACCCTTACCACTGGACCACAGACCTCTCTACGTATCTTTCATGCATCCATGCACCTTAACGCCAGGCTTTGGACTTTTCTTCTTCTTCTCTTCTTCTTCTTCTTCTTCTTCTTCTCTCTTCTTCTTCTTATTCTCCTCCTCCTCCTTTCTTACTTCTTCTTCTTCTTCTTTCTTCTTCTTCTTCTAACGCAAGGCTCCTTGGACTTTTCTTCTTCTCTTCTCTTCTTCTCTCCTCCTCCTCCTCCTCCTCTCCTCCTCCTTCTTCTTCTTCTTCTTCTTCTTCTTCTTCTTCGTCTCGTCTTTTTTCGTCTCTCTTCTTCCTCTTTCTTCTTTTTCTTCCTTCCTCTTCTTCTTCTTCTTTTTCTCCTTCTTCTCTCTTCTTCTCTTCTTCTTCTTTTCTTCTCTTCTTATCATCTTCTTCATCTTCATCTCTTTCATTCTTCTTCTTCTTCTTCTTCTTCTCTTCTTCTCTTCTATATCGTTAGCTCCGTGGGGAGTGACTGGGACACCACACTGAAGACCAGTTCATCAGCTTCCTCCAGTTCTTGTCAGCTGTGTGCTACGACCTGAGCCTCTGCCAAATGTCCTCCCCATCCACTCTGCGATGTTGTCAGTCTGTCATTTCTTTTGCTGTCTTCCTCTCCGTCTTCCCTCCTTCAACAGTTTCCTGGAGGACTGTTTGACCAAGGCCATGGGATCTGGTTCCATGGTCATTATTTTACGTCATTTCCTTTTCTCTTGACTGACGTCAGTGAATCTTCGTATAGACCGCTGTGCTGCTGGTGTTCGAGGCACCTGTTCCTTGGTGACATGGTCGGGGGTGTCTGATGTCCAGCCCTTTGCGAGCAGCATCCCATGTCCATGGCTTGGGTTCTTCTTTCCAGAAACCGCCGAGAAGGTCCATGTCTTGTAGGCACACAGGAGGATGAAAGATACCAGTGCGTGCAGCGGCCTGATCTTGTGTTACACAGAGATGTTCTGTCCTTTCCAAACAGGTTTTTAACCTGGACAGTGCTGTGGTTGTCTTTGCTGCACTCTGAGAGAATGTCTGCTTTGTATCCCTCACTGCCAATGATGGGTCCCTGAAACGTGAACCGAACAGTTTCTGAATGTTCATGGCTGCTACTGGTAGAAGACAGGTTCCACTGTGTTACAGGTCGTTCTAATAAAACTGCGATTCCATGCTGGCGGATTATGCCGAGGGCTGCTTTGGGTCCAGGCTGTGCCTGTGGAGCGGGGAGGAGGGGAGGGGGAGGGGGGGTTGGGGGGGGGGGGGAGAGGCGGGGGAGGGGTGGGCAGAGAGGAGGATCTCTGGCGCTGCGGAGTCTGGCGCCGCGTGGGTCCGTCTGTAATTAAGCCCCGCTTCCAGGGATGGGGGGCTGCGAGCGGCTTAGGGAACCTGTTTTCATCCAGAAACGGCAGCGGCTGGTACCATTCGATAACAGTGCTCTGCCAGGGGGATCAGGGCAGTACCACCATGGTCAGAGGGGAGGGGGTAATATGTAGACACCGGAGAAAGAGCGAGGGAAGGGGGGGCGGGTAATATGCAGGACAGTGGAGGGAAAGAGCGGGGGAAGGGGGTATGGGTAATGTAGTATGTAGTCACCGGAGGAGAAAGGGGGAGGTAAGGGGGTAATATGTAGTCACTGGAGAAAGAGCGAGAGGTAAGGGGGGTAATATGTAGTCACTGGAGAAAGAAGCGAGGGAAGGGGGTAATATGTAGACACCAGAGGAAAGAGCGAGGGGGGGGGGGGTAATATGTAGACCACTGGAGAAAGAGCGAGGGAAGGGGGTAATATGTAGTCACCGGAGAAAAGGGGGAGGTAAGGGGTAATATATGTAGTCACCTGGAGAAAGAGCGACGGGGAAGGGGGTAATATGTAGACACCAGAGAAAGAGCGAGGGGAGGGGGGTAATATGTAGACACTGGAGAAAGAGCGAGGGAAGGGGGTGGTAATATGCAGTCACTGGAGAAAGGGGAGGGAAGGGGGTAATATGTAGTCACTGGAGGAAAGGGGGGAGGGAAGGGGGGTAACATATGTAGTCACCGGAGAAAAGGGCGAGGGAGGGGTCATATGGGGTCACCGGAGAATAAGGGGGAACGGGGGAGGTAGGGGGTATGTCACCGGAGAGAAAGGGGGAGGGAAGGGGGTAATATGTAGTCATGGGAGAAAGGGCGAGGGAAGGGGGTAATATGTAGTCACCGGAGAAAGGGCGAGGGAAGGGGGGGGTAATATGTAGTCACCGGAGAAAATGGGGGAGGGAAGGGGGTAATATGTAGTCACTGGAGAAAGGGGGAGGGAAAGGGGGTAATATGTAGTCCACCGGAAGAAAGGCGAGGGAAGGGGGGTAATATGTAGACAGTGGAGAAAGGGCGAGGGGGAGGGGGTGGTATATGTAGACAGTGGAGAAAGAGCGAGGGAAGGGGTCATATGTAGTCACCGGAGAAAGGGCGAGGGAAGGGGTAATATGTAGTCCCTGGAGAAAGAGCGAGGGGAGGGGGTAATATGTAGACACTGGAGAAAGGGCGAGAAGGGGGTAATAATGTAGTCCCTGGAGAAAGAGGCGAGGGAAGGGGGGGTAATATGTAGACAGTGGAGAAAGAGCGAGGGGGAAGGGGGTAATAGTAGTCACCCGGAGAAAGGGCGAAGGGAAGGGGTAATATGTAGTCCCTGGAGGAAGAGCGAGGGAAGGG
>JADBJO010032585.1:0-15540 GCA_016801955.1 Conus betulinus
GTGTGAAGACATGTAGTCCACTGTTTCAGTAAAAAGACGACCAACCTAATTGTAAGCCATATTGCACCAACAGATGAGGAAGAACTGAAACGCAAAGGGGGAAAAAATCGTCAACGCCACTGTGTGTGCAGGCCTCTCTACAGGAGGGAAAAGTGTATCTTTCATCGAACACACAATCTAACCAAAATGCTCCTTACCCATCTAGCAGACATCATTCATTCCTCAAAAAAGTGTTGCAGTATTCTGGCACAACAATATCGGGAGGCACGCGCACAGTCCTTATTTGAAGACCCCAGAGACAAGACCCGACCACTGCAAACGCTTTCCCTAAGACAGAAAACTGTCCACAAAAACGAGCAACAACACGCGGCCACACCGGACGAAGAACAAGAAACGAAAAAGGGGACGAACAAGACAGACGTCAAAATGACTTCTCCTGTAGACAAAACCCTAACAGAAAAACAACACAGAAATGTCCAACACCAGGACAGAAGTCGGCAACAGTTCTTCCAACAAAGACCGGACACGATCCTACACGTCACGTCAACCGACAAGCGGAACCCCATCAGCGCTTCCAGCCAGATGCAGACAAGGCAGGGGACGTTACAGGACGGGACACAACATACAAAACCATACAGAACAACCGATACACGGCGAGACGATACAACGAACGGGACAAACTACACGGATCTCCATGGCAGCACCACAGAAACTACTACCACACCTGGACTGACCGGAATGACTATGGCAAAACAAGCACTTAACAACCAGACGTGACCACTGCAAGGGACTTTCCGAGCAAACCGGCAACAGCTATACCAATACGACTGGAGAAACGAGTACACGAAAAACAACCGTTGTGGGGGACTATGGGAATCGTGGGTAACCAGAGCAACTGAGACACTAAAACTTCTTGACGACAAACTTTCATCAAAAAAAAAGAAAAACAAAAAAAAAGAACAAGAAATTGCGAATACTTTAATTTGACATTATAATATGACGAAGTGTCAGTCTACATATATAGCACCAACAGAAGATGCGCTTCTTTGAATTAGTGTGTAAAAGAGATGCGCTCTTTGAATTATTGTTTTAGAAATTTTCACTTTTATTCCTTTTCACTTGATGTTTAAATCACAGTATGAATTGTGCTTGGCTAATATAATTTTAATAACTTGGTGTTCAATATTAACACATATGGTACAGAAAAAAGCTAAGATAGTTTTTCGTGGAACATTAAAGGATTTAGGGAGACAATCGATGGTAGTATGATTAACAAATTTTTTGAAGGAGAAATACACAGAATATGTTCTGATTATGGAATACTAGTAATAATTACAGAAACTCACTCTTGAACGAGAAAGATATATGAACGATACGTTTTAACCAGGCTTTCACCCCTGGTGTTCATTACCGCAGGAAAAACGGAACAAGGCTCCCAGTGCAATCGGGAGAATACAGTTATTTATCAAGAAGGAACTACGAACTCTAAATCAAGTTTCAACCAACGAGTAATTCTGAACATTGTCTGGTTAATTCTCTTTCTCAATCACGTCAAATGACGAGCTTGAATACTTTCATCTGTTGTATATAGTAATATATATACCACCTGAATCGTCGTCTTATGACCGTGATATACGGTGCGCACTTTGGGAAAGTTGGAAAGACAAGCAGAACATTTCTACCAAACGGAATGTTATATTGTGTGGGAATTTTACACGCAGGAAATAGACATGTTAATAGATCTAGTTGCAAAGTGAAACGACTGCAGGCGGAAATCTAAAACAAATCTTAAATTAAATGTCAGCGAACCGCCCAGAGAACGTTGACAAACGAGTCACAAGACAAACCCACAACGCGTTTCGAACCTCTTAGGTCTTCTTCAGGTGCAACAAACTGAACCAATACGAAAATGACCTTAGCTTTGATCGCTTCTGTGTTCTGTTTCAGCGCAAGAAAGAAGGCCTTGATTCAAAAAAGACGCGACGTTGTGGTTTGTCTTGTGACTCGTTTGTCCACGTTTCTCTGGGCGGTTTCGCTGACCTTTTATTTAAGATTTGTTTGGACATTAAGATTTGTTTGGACCATTAACTAGATTATATTGACATAGTGACGGTTAAAACAACTTGTATGCATATCCCTGATGACAATCCTTATAAGGTTATTCCACAAACGATGCTCTCAAGACAGCGTTTATACAAAAATGGGACGAAACATTAGTAGATATTTGTTTGGAAAAATAATATGTATATTCTTAATGGTCGCTCACTTGGCGATCTTCAAAGGGGATTTTAATTATTTCAACACAAAAGGAAATAGCGTAGAACGGTAGTCATATTTCATTGTATCGTAAGACCTAAAATGAAAGATGATTTGCATGCAAAGTTCATAAACTCACTATATAATTCTGATCGATGTCCTATAGAACTGTCGACTTTACTCCTACTGTTGACAATGATAGACTAATATGAGAAACAACAATGCGCATGCATGCTGACAGTGCTCCTTTACATAATAACACGGTCAAACAGAAATGACACAAAAGTTAACAGAACCATTACGTCATTTATTTGGGATGACGAATCTGCAGTAAAGCTGATTAATTGCTTTAAATAACCCTATCATGAAGAGTCATATAGATGAAATAGAGAAACGTGTGGAGAAGACACAACGTCATGATACGGAGACCTCGGTCTTCATTGACAACGTGGTTAATGATCTGACCCAAAACAATAAAAAACGCAGCATCTCTATCACTCAGACAAAGACAAATGCGCAAAAGAAAGAGAAAAAAATCCGAAACACAAAAAATGGTTTGATGAAAAATGTTTTCTTCTCAGGAAAGAAGTAAGATCACTTTTAAATGAACTGAACAGACACCCTTTCAATCGATACCTACAGGCAAAGTACTTTCCAACTGTGAAGGCATACAAAAGTATTTTAAGAAAGACAAAAATATATATACAGAGACAAACTTGTTAGAAAACTAAATGAAGCCTTTGAAAAGGATCCAAATCAAGTATGGAGAACACTAAACGAATTAACAAACATGCAAAACACGAATCAAAATAAAAGGAAGGAAATCCATGAAGGCAAATGGATATCTCACTTAGAAAATTTAATTAGCAGGAAAATTGAAATAACAGATCAGAGAAAAAACTGATTGAGCAAAAACTGTCTGAAGCAAGAAATATTATATATAATCCAAACGTTGATGACCCAATTAGTATATCAGAAATCCATAAGACATTTCGAAATTAAAAAAATAAATAAATAAAAAAGCCACGGGAAAGGACGGAATCTCAAATGAAATAATCCAAGCCAGTTTGCCTAATATAATCATACCTCTTAAGAAATATATTTAACTGGGTACTAAGAAGATATGGCCAGTATCCCACTCTGTAGAAAACATGGCATTTGTATGCCCATTATAAAAGCAGCGATCCTACAAAACCTAACAACTATCGTGGAATTACTTTAAATTGCTGCCTGAGTAATGCTTTCTGTCAAATATTAAACAATAGGATAACAAATTACATAGAAAGCAGAGATTTATTTATAAAAGAACAGGCAGGATTTCGAAGATCCTACACAGACAAGAGACCAGATATTCATATTAAAAAAAGATCATTGACAGTGAAATAAGAAAAAAAAAGAATGGCAGATTTGTTTTGTAGACTTTAGAAAAGCATTTGGCAGCATATGGCATGACGCTTTACTTCTGAAACTATACAATATAGGTATCAATTGCTTTTGTTATCGGGTTATAAAAGATATGTATACAAACGCGATGGTCTGTGGGAAATCAAATAATGGATTTACAAGATCAGTCCCTGTCAAACAAGGACTTCTTCAAGGCAGTTCGCTTAGCCCGACGCTGTTTAATATCTTTTATAATGATATTTCAAACTATATTGATAACAATGATCCTCCTGTTATAAACAAGCTGAAAGAAACACGAATATCGCATTTATCATATGCTGACGACATAGTCATGTTGTTCAAACACTAAATCGGGATTACAAACGAAACTTAATCAACTTCATAATTATTGTACAGATGGGGCATGAAACTAAATAAGATAAAAACAAAAGTTTGTCATATTCACTAGAACTAACTCAAAATTTTCAACCGCATTTACATGTGGAGATGATCCTCTTGAGACAGGTAAATGAATACAAGTATTTAGGAATAATTCTTCATAAAAGTGTAGAGCTACATAAAGCTCAAGATTATCTAGCAAAACAAGGTAACAAAGCTGTACATTCTTTTACTACATAAAGTAAAGGGGAGAACATGTCAATGTATCATCAATAGCAAAACTCTTTGATGCTTTGATTTCACCAGTTATGCTATATGCCGCAGAAGTTGGTTTCCATTTACAGAAAAAAATGGGACATGTTGAAAAGCAGACTACAATGTTCGACATTTATCACAATTACCTATTATCCCAATAATCCGATCGAGAACGTACATGTAAAATTTTTGCAGACATATATTAGGCGTACACAGAAAAGCAATGAATTGCCAGTACTAGTTGAACTTGTTATGCAATAGAGAGAAAGTTACAAGTGAATATATATACACTTTTGGGGAAAAAAGAAAAAAGAAAGAGCACCAAGGTTAAAATTTTTATAATGACATCAGTAATAAATATAGGCTTGAACCGTACCTCATCAAATGCACAAATAAACATTACAGGAAAGAACTTTGTAAATTAAGAATTAGCGCACATGACCTCGCAATAGAAAGAGGTAGATATTCCATATTAAGCGTGAAGACAAGGAAATGTACAACTTGCAATATAATAGAAGACGAGGTACATTTTTTTTTAGACTCTTGTAAACGTTACGATAAAATCAGGAATACGTTTTAAAAAACGTATCATAAACAAATGGATATATATACGACGCTACTTCATTGAAAATAAGTACTTTGATGTCTAATGATGACCTTCAGGTTGAAATTGCGAAATATGTATATGACTGCTTTACATAATGACTTTTTATGTAAAACAAAAAAAAATATTACTTCTTTGGACAATGAGTTGTTTAATCATCGCCATCTTGTGTCCATAAATCCTTAATGGTGTTTAGTGACAATAAAAAAGTTTTCAAGTTTCAAGTTCCACACACACGCGCACACACACACACACACACACACACACACACACACACACACACACACACACACCTGTGCGCGTGCATTAAAAATGTACGTGTGTCGTACTTCATATTTGTAACATGCATCGAACCTTATGCAGCACGCCACTGTTTTTTACCTTGAAAATCATATCCTGTGTTTTGAAGGTATTGACGCTGGTCTTCCCTGCTCAACAGGACACGAAAGTGACATTCCTTGTATTTCTGGAGCTACGTGTCAGAACCCGTTTGTTGTGAGTACAATATTGCAACATTTCCTGTGTTGCGTGTACAGCATTGCAATATTCCCTGTGCTTCTAGTGAAACAAGTGATAGCCAGCCATCTTTATTGTAAATGCAACATTGCACTATTGCCCGTGGTTTTGGAGCAACAAGTCAGACCCATGTTTGTTGTGAGTACAACACTACAACATTCCCTGTGTTGCGTGTACACATTGCAAATATTACCTCTGTGTGTGTGTGTGGTGTGTGTGTGAGTGTGTGTGTGTGTTGTGTGTGTGTGTGTGTGGTGTGTGTGTGTGTGTGTGTGTTTTAGCAACATGCCATAGCCATGTTTGTGTGTGTGTACACATCGCAATGTTTCCCTGTTTTTTTTTTGAGAAACAAGTCACAGCCATGTTTGTTGTGACACTACAACTTTACGTTTTCTTCCATGTGTTTTTTTTAGCAACATACCACAGCCATGTTTGTTGTGTGTACAACATCGCAATATTCCCAATGCTTTTGGAGCAACATGTCATAGCATGTTTGTTGTGAGTGTAATATTACAAGATTCACTGTGTTTATGAACAACATGTCATAGCATGTTTGTTTGTAATACAACATTCCAATATTCCCTGTGTTTTTTAGAGCGACATGCCATAGTCAGTCTGTTGTGAATACAAGATTTCAGTATTTCTTTTTTTTTTTCTAGGAGTAAATATAATAGCCATGTTTGTTTCTGAGTATTACATTGCAACATTCCTGCTGTTTCTGGGACAATAATTATGTCATAGCAATGTTAGTTGTTAGTGCAGCATTTTGACAGTTCCCGTGTTTGTACAGCAATATGTCATAACCATGTGTGTAATGAGCACAGCATTCTGACAACCGTTGCTGTGCTCTTGCTTCTACATAGAGTGCTGTTCCACATTTGCCATGTAACTTTAACAACTGCTGCTCAGATGAGCACCGTTTGCAAAATTGCAGTAATGGAAGTTGGAGAGTCGTGTCTGGGAGACAGGAGCGGCGATTGTATGATCGAAAGTCTTTGCGATGTCGACCAGATCTGTCGTGAGTTTATTTGTCCCTGTTAGTCTCTTCTGTCGGTCTCGCTGTTTGTCAGTTTCTCTCTCTCAGTCTACTTATACACATGCACACACGTTAATAGAGGCACTCAAACCCAAACATCCGCACATTTAATACCTGGATTATTTTACGTATAGCAAATCGAAATGCGCTTTAACGGTAATATCTGGTAGATTTGTTTCATTTCATTGAATTTTTACCTTTATGATATTGAAAAGAGAGAGAGACAGAGCGAGAAGTGGTGATGGGTGACTGTCATGCTTCCCGGAGTCGTGCCACCACGCACGCACCACCGTCAAAGCAAACTCCGCAAATGCGCGTAATCACTCCTTTCACTCAAGGCGCGTCAAATAAATACACAATACCGAAAAGTTGTTTTTTTCCTCCCCCACCTCCTATGGGAGAACAAATATGATAGTACATACAATTTTCAGATTAACTTATCACACACCTCCTCTCCAATGGGGAGGCAAACACAAAATAAACACAAACAACACCTCCTCTCCACCAAGGGGGTAACACCTGGTACTGTTCCCCTTCAATTGAAACATTCATAAAACTTGGGAGTTTATGTCACTATCCATCATCACCGTGTTTATACTATATACCATTATCTTGTAACCTCAGCACAGAATTGCAACTCACGATTTACAACAGTTGAGGTTATATCATAGAGTCATAACATCATGGGGGAATGCACAAGAGTCATTCTTCATCCACATGGGGAAATGCGCCAGAGTCATTCTTCATTCTAAACACAGGAGAATGCGCCAAAGACATTCTTCATCCAGTTTCTTCAGTCCCCAATAATACCACCAAAAACAGCCCTCTCCAGCCCAAAGGGGCGCTGCCTGGCTGGAATCCTCCTCCATGAGAAAGGGTACTGCAGGCGAGGTCCGCCACCCGTCCAAGCTGGGGTCAGGTCTGGCACCTCCACCACCTCCAAACACTCCCACCCGTGGCCCGGCGTGAGACAGGCAGCCTGTCAACACACTCGGAACCACGTGCAGTTCTACAATAACCAAGGAGACTCACTTAAACATGAAGATGTAACACAGTAACATTTTCTTATAAGTTTTTACTTTAAATATTACTTTTCCCTTTTTTTTTTGCCATTCTTTTATAAAGAAATGTTACAGGTGTAACCACACTGGTTCTTATTCTTTTCTTTTCTTTTCTTTTGAATACAACACTATTTTCTTCAATTTTTCCCCAAGATTTCACTCTCCCTAATTTAAACATTAATGACAAAAATACCTCAACGATGCATCGCCTTGCATCGGTCTTCAATCGGCGTAAACAAACAGACAATGCGACTCCCCCCGGCTGGCGTAGAGCAAGCGTTTATACATTTTCTAGCTAAGTTAAATATCGCGCGCAGCGCTCCCAAGCAGTACTCACCCGGGCCACTACCAACGGAACGACGCCGTTTAATCACATGATCTTTTTTTTCTCTCAATACCCCAATACCGCAGACGTTCAATCTTAAGACTGTTAATATATACCAAACAACATGTGCACACGACACCTTCACACATCCTGTGCACATGACAGTGACAATATTTGTTGAGAAGGCACAAGGAGAGTAGGTGGATGCATTCAGAGAATAAATAAACGATTTAATGAGGTAAGTTTGCACAACCCATTCTCATATAGGGGTTACAGTGGGGCTGAGTTGTTCGAACATAAAAATCAAAGAATAAACACGAACAATCAATGTAAGAAAACAGCGACATGATGAGGAAACCAAATCACGGAAGCATTTAACAAACATCGAATATCGACGTGATTGTCATTGTGAATGCCAAAATATTCATCCACAGTCATCAACATTTCCGTTTTCCCCCACAGCTGAATTGCTGCTGAAAGTCAATGAAACATGTTCTCAATTAGTAAAATGAACGCTATCCATGTTTGTTATCATTTCCTGTAGGTACGCCAAAATGTCACGGAAAGTCACGTTCTCTGGAGAGTCGTGGTTGTTCATTCACCGGAGGCCTGTCCTGATCACAAACCACATCACAGCATTCATCAATACAGTCAGCACTGGGCTTCATTGATCCAAAATCCAACATCGACACTTCAGCTTGCGCCACTGTCACAGAATCTTTGTCACTATGCGCCAAGTCGATCGCTGTCTGCTTGCTGCTGTGGCGTGTTTCTTCTTCTGCAGGCTGGGTGAAAGACAGAAGGAGGTGTTTATCACTCTTAAAAGTCCCATCACATGTGTAGCAGCACTGTCGGCGGTCCTGTCTATGTCGTAAAATAAACTAGGCGGTGTTGGCAAAAATAAACTGGATGGATAACATGCATTTTCACTTGCCTTTTTTCTTTTGATTATTTCTGTAGGCCTCTGCTCTGTGCCTATCCCTGTTCAGCTGCGACGGGCACTTGCGACGATAAGCAACGCTGTGGCCTTGAGTTTGCATGGCAGGGGGGCTGCTCGGTAGTTGTAGTGAATCGTAGAATGACGACAGTTTGTTTTCCCCTCTTGCCTCTATATTGTATTATGGCAATGTCATTTCTTCGCCGGCATTGTTGAGTGTGGCTTCTTAAGTGGATGGGAGACCTTCACAACAGGCATGCTGGACGACTTCTAATTCACACAGGTTAGAAATTTACCCGGACAAAGTGAAATACGTCTTGCCAGGAAGCCAGACAAGAGAGGCCACTCAACGCATTAAGAGAGAGAGAGAGAGAGAGAGAGAGAGAGGAGAGAGAGAGAGAGAGAGAGAGAGCAGAACCTGAATGTACAACAGCCTTCGATCACAGTACATAGAGGTAACAAAATGTGAAATTGTGTTGGTGGAGAGAGAGAGAGAGAGAGAGAGAGAGAGAGAGAGAGAGGAGAGAGAGAGAGAGAGAGAGAGAGAGAACAGAACCTGAATGTACAGAGAGCCGTTGATCACAGTACATAGAGGTAACAAATGGAAATTGTGTGTGTTGAGAGCGAGAGCGAGAGAGAGAGAGAGAGAGAGAGAGAGAGAGAGAGAGAGAGAGAGCAAGGACAATGGGTATAATGGGTACCTTCCTGTTTCCCCAAGAACAAACCTATTTGGTACTTTTATTGGACTTGTAAAAATCGTTTACATGCATAACTGTGAACCTTTTCAATGTTGTCTAATTTATTCATACCCCACATTTCAGCTGCACACAGTAATATAGGTTGTACACTAACTAAACTGGCCTATGCTGTGTGTCAGTCAACCTGTATTTGGGTCAGTTCAGGTTGAGCGATGTGATCATGCTTCACTCCAGTACAGTCGTGCTCAACTGCTCCAAGTAACGCCTGCCCGTCTGACTTTGGAGCTTACCTCTCATCTTCGTTTGTTGAAGGTTGGTGTGGGTTCGCCGAGGAAAAGATATCCACGCGAAAGGACAGGCAGCAAAGCAAACAAACACTAACAGTACTGCTTCTGAACTGTCAGTCATGTCGCAATGTGGCTGCCGAAATCCACGAGGCTGTAGTTGATTTGAAAAAGATATCTTTGTTCTGACAGAGACTTGGCTCTATCCTCGTGGTGATGAGGCTTACATACAGACTACGACTCCTCCTTACTACGTTTTTCCGTTTGTTTTCTTCGCCTTGGTTCCTGAGGAGGAGGCCTAGGTGTCACTGTACGCAAATCACTGTCAGACTGTATTTCTTTTACAAGACAAAATCGTGCTTCTTTTGAGTGTGTTGACGAAAATACAGTCACCTACTGGTACTGCTTCCTTGGCGAGTTTATACAGGCCGCCGCCAGGTAAGTCTAACAAACTGTGTAACTCTACTTTTCTCCGCGAATTTCCTGAGCTTTTAGCTTCTTACGCTGATTCCCGCCATGATGTGTCTTTCATTGGGGACTTAAATTTTCACTTCGATGACTGTTGTGAAAATCAGTTAAACACTGAAAACGCTTTTGAACGACCACAACTTATCACAGTGTGTTCAGGTCCCAACACATAAACATGGACACATTCTTGACTGGGTGGTTGGTGACAGTGATAACTGTCTCCTGTCAGTGTCTGATGTACGTGACTGTGCTGGTCTTTCCGACCACCATTTCGTTGTCTGTCGTATGTCACTCACTAAAACTCCTTCCTGTAAACGACTTGTGACATCCAGGAACATGAAGGCTTTGTCTGCTACTGATTTTGACAAAGATGTCAGAACTTTCACTGATCAGCAGTCTACACAGCACTGCAATTCGACGTTGTGGAGCTGATCGATGCTTTCAACAATGGCCTCTTAAAAGATCCTCGACCAGCATGCCCCTGCAGTGACCAGGTGTGTCACTGATCGCCCCACTGCCCCATGTTGTCTGAGGATGTGAGGCAGCACGCACGACGCTGTCGTCGCCTCGTGTGGTTCACCGGCAGATATTTGCCGCTGACAGATGCAAAGCAGGAAAGTGTCTTGAAAAATGCCAAGCAATCTTATTGTGGTGACGAAATTAATTCATGTACTTCGTCAAAACAAATGCTTTCACTGTCAGATACTCCACTTGGCAAAACAAAAACATTATCATTTCCTTGCAATATGCCGGCCTCAGATGTCCCACAGCAATTCAGTGATTTCTTTTCTGACAAGATAAAGCGTATTAGAGACAATCTTGACTCCGATTCATGCTGGTCGATACTTTTTGATTTGCATGATGGATCTTTGTTTTTCTGTTTTGAAACCGTAAATGAAAAGCAGATTTTGATTTGATTGCTCATTCTCCTGGCAAAAGTTGTATCCTTGACCCTATCCCCACTCCCCTCATGAAACAGTGTGTCACACACATCTGGTGCCGTTGATGACGTCCATTGTGAACAAAATTCTCGCAACTGGTTGTGTCCCTCCACAGTTCAAACATGCTGTTGTCACACCTTTGTTGAAGAAAAGTGGTCTTGACGCAAATGACATGAAGAATTTTAGACCAGTATCGAATCTTCCATTTTTTAAAAAAAATCCTTGGACGTGTTGTCTTGAAGCAGCTCCAATCCCATTTGTCAGATAATGGTCTCCTGGAAGTGTGTCAGTCTGCTTATAGGAAAAACCACAGCATAGAGACAGCAGTTCGGTGTGTGTCTTAGACTGCCTGCTTTGTAAATCAGACGATAAACTGGTCTCCCTTCTAGCATTGCTTGACCTCAGTGCTTGCTTTTGATACTCTTGACCATTCTATCCTACTCAACAGACTTAAGGTTTCCTTTTGGATTTGACGATATGGTTCTCAAATGGTTCACATCATCATACCTTTCTGACAGGACACAGACGGTAATCGTTAATGGTGCTGAATCATCGCCCTTCTCCTCTTGCTGTATAGTGTTCCCCAGGGCTCTCTCCTTGGACAAGTTCTTTTTACCCTTTATTCTCAGCCCTTATCTGACGTTCTTTCTGCCCATGGCTGTGACTTCCACAAATTCGCAGATGACACTGAACTCTAAGAGCGCAACTACCAGCGATTTTCAAGGTGCTCAATCAGATATTACCGCATGTTTTAGGGGTGTAAAAGTCTGGATGACCAGCAACAAACTCAAGCTGAATAGTGACAAAACCGAGATCATGGCTTTGGTACCCCCTCTCGTGTCAAGATGGTTGAAGCTGAGTCGGCAGAAATTGATGGTGTTGTTTTTACCTTTCAAAGAGTCAGTGAAATATTTAGGTGTCAGCATTGATCAAACCCTCTCTATGCAGAACCAAATATCTAATGTTTGTCGTGCATGCTTCCTGGAAATGCGACGTATTGCTTCTATCCGGTCTGACCTCTCCCACACAGGCAACAATCAGACTCATCACTGCCATGGTAATGTCCCGACTAGACTACTGTAACTCTGTGTTAGTAGGAATTCCTTCAGAACAGCTTGCACGATTGCAAAGGGTGCAAAACAGTGCAGCTCGGCTTGTTCTCAAAAAGCGTAAAATGAGCATATTACACCTTTGTTACGTGAACTCCACTGGCTTCCCATCAAATATCGATGTCAGTTCAGAATCGCAGTTTTTGCATGTCGTTACTTTGATGGGACACTCCCACAGTATCTTTCTGTTTCTCTGTCCACCTATCAAACTTCTCGGTCTCTTCGCTCATCTTCTCAAAAACTTCTGAAAATTCCTAGGTGCTCGTTAAAGACAGTCGGCGAGAGAGCATTTAGCTTTAGTGTGCCCACTCTTTGGATTTTTCTTCTTGACAGCTTACATGACTTGCCCACATTATCTAAATTGAAGTCAGAGTTAGAAACATATTTCTTTAGGAAAACCTTCTTCAACCACAATATCTAAATGTTGGGTCTATTATTCTGACCTGACTTTTTATGTACTGCATGCAAAACTGTATTGTTTACGCTTGAACCGATGAGCCTAATAAGTGCACCTGTGTTGGTAGATGTGTGTGTGTGTGTGTGTGTGTGTGTGAACACATGTCAGTGCGAGTGTTTGGGGTGTGTTGAGCGCAGTAAGTTGATCCCAAGAATTGCGCCATATAAAATCCATACTTGAGTGTCAAATATTTTGAAAAAAAAAACAAGATTTTGAAATATCATCATGCAATCTGCCAATATGTTTCACACATAAGCTGCAAGCTCTTATGCTCTTCACCGCCAGAGCATCAACACACTTTGGTATGCTCATTTTAGTTGTAAACACAAAGCCTTTGGGAAGCATTTGCAAACGCTTTTGATAGTATAGATTACAAGCTACCACGCAAAACAAACAAACAAAAAAACATGTATAGTGTAACAGAAATCGAGGTTATCATTCCTAAACAGACGTCAATTATCTGTCTGCCATAGTTCTTCAACATTCAATAAATCATCTATCATGGAGTGCCCAAGAGCTCAGTTTTCGGTCTTCCAGCATGTTTCAAAGAAAAGACATAAATACATTCAACGACATCAATCCCAAGGGGACAACGAAGATTTTACAGGCCCTCTTGGACCGATACTCTAGAACAGCTTCATACAGAATTATGCTCCCCCAGAGAAGCCATGGAGCACAGCTCCACTCCAGAGAACATCTGAAGACATAACAGCATCAAAGAGAGATCTTCAACCAGCATAAGAAAACAGATCCAGAAGAGCGAGGCTGAGAAGACCAGCAGTCTGAACAAGGAGAAGGACACCAGCAAACTGCGGAATCTGACAAAAACTCTGAATGAAGACACAGCTGTAAGATACAGCAAAATTGTCATTAAGGAAGATGGTTAGCACCCAGTCGGCAAGAAAACAGCAAACACCCTGGTAGATTTCTACAAAGAGGGAAGTAAAACAAACACTCTTTGATCCCCGAGTTCAGAAAGTCTGCAAGGAGATAAGCAGACCCCACGCCATTCTATGACGACAGCCTTATTCATGGGCAGAACCAAACGCAGCCATCAAGAAACTCAACCCAGGAAAGCCTCAGGGAAGGACGGCATCCCAAACGACATGACTAAGAACCTTGGACCCACAACCACATTGAAACTCCTGATCATCAACCAGTTTTGGAACATGAGGACATTTCCAAACCAATGGAGGGAACAAGTTATCACCCCCATTAGATAGAAACACACGGATGAAGCCAAGCAGTCAAACTACTGACCCATCAGCCTCCTCAGTTGTCTAGGCAAGGTAATTGAAAGAATGGTGAACACAAGACTACTCAAACACCTTGAACCTTGAAAAAAACCACCTGCTCAGCAACACACATGTCAGCCTACCGAAAGACCCTCATAACAGATCACTGGCTTGTGTATCCTGCCTAGGAAATAGAGAATGCCTTTTCAGAGAAAAAGAAAGTACTTGCTGTCTTCATGGACCTGGCAAAGGCTTTCAACAAAGTATGGAAGCCAGAACTGCTCCTGAAGCTCCTCAAAAAGAAAGTGGAAGAGAAGATGTTCCATAGGATTCGTGACTTCGTCTGGTACCAAACAGCAAGAATGAAAACTTGATGGAAAAATCAGCCAGTGACACTCCTCAACACGTTTCCAAAGCCCTCCATGCCTACGATTTTGCTGCCAGGAATGCTGCGGAACACCTCACATCCGCCAGACATAGAATGCAGGAAGCACTTGACCATGTCGGAAGATAAGCATCTGGCTGGAGTGTAAAAATCATGGCCAACAAGACTGTAACTTCAGTCTTCTCGCTGTCACCAGTGCCAGAAACACATCAAACCGAAGGTGGACGGAAGGGAGTTGGGCCCACAGAGACATGCCAACATATCTGGGTGTGACACTGGACAAACACCTTACCTCGAACCCTCATCTCAATCAAAAGAAAGCAGCCAGGACGCTTGACATCACGAAGAAGCTGGCCGGTACCACTTGGGCAGCTAACAGCAACATCCTGTAGGAGATTTATGCTGGTACACTCAGACAGACACTAGAGCACAGCAGCACTGTTTGGGCGACAACGTCATAAACCAAAAAACAACCAGCCACCGTGGCGAAGTGATTAGCGTCGCGGACTCCCGGCTGGGAGGTCGTGGATTCGAATCCCATCAGTGTCATGTGGGTTTTTCTGCCCCGACCGGCTCCTACCCAGAGTTGAGTTTGCTGCGGACTCAGTTGGGAAGACTGGGACCACACAGTCGAGTTTCATCCACTTAATGGATGCGTTTATGAGAGTGTTGCTCAAAATTCCTGACCAACACTGCAGGTGCCTGTATCTCTCGGGCCTGGTTGACGCCGGGATATATTATGAAAGGAAGCGTAGAGTACAGCCCTGTCATGTAGTCTCAGACCGATGGAAATCCGTAGCATCATCTTAATCATCCTCATTCCCATCGATCATCATCTTAAAAAAAAGTCTTACATTCTGTGGCCCTTCATGCCCTGCTCTCATGGTGACCTCAATTTTGGTGTCGTCTCCACGTCTGTGGCCTTGGTTTGGTTCCGTCAGGGGTCACCGGTATCGGCGAGTCCATGGGGGCTGTCGTTGGACGGACGTGGTGGCGCCCTTCCGGAGGGAGAGCTCACTCACGCCGGCTCCGCGACTAAGCAATTATTGTCGTCAGTAGGGGCTTAGTAGGTGGTGTCCTGCGTATGTTAGATCAGAACAGGCGCCACTGAACACCACTGAAGTGACTCGGCAGCAGTGCATGTCTCCTCCGGTGGGTTGCCTCTTTGGATTGCCGGTGCCGGGGCTGTGG
>JADBJO010032586.1:2500-15538 GCA_016801955.1 Conus betulinus
CCCTCTGAATTTCAGATCCGACCCTTCTCACATACCAATCCTGCAAAGCCACATCCACTATCAACTCGCAACCTTGAGCAGTCACACACAGTGATATACCAGTAGATTATGATGCACGTTATTCCATTCCGTTTTATTACATTTGTACAAAACATGTACAAGCATATGTTTTCACATGAAAACTGACCAACTTGTACTTTCTTCCTGTTCAATACAGGCACACGCGCTCATTCTTCGTCATGAAAGAAACATCGTAAGTAGTCAGGTGACAACCTCATGAATTGTACATGGATATTTCAAAACACTGGAAAGCTCACACCCATCCCAGAATCTGAGAGCTGTCAAGGCACTATGGTCTCCATGAAACAAACTCCATGAAGCAAACAAACATGTTATGATGCCTTGAAAATAACTTGCTCTTGCAGTACAGGGGTATGGGGCTGGCCTAGAGGTAGGTTGGTTTACTGAAGAAAGCATGACTCCAACCAGATGAAATGAAACATGACACAGTAAACGAGGTTAACTTTTTTTGTTACATCATGATGAATCTTACGCCAAGCACAAGATAATGTTGTAACATGGGACAGTATTTTCTAGTATTTGCTGTGCAGTCACACTGGATGACAATCAAGGCAAGAAGTGGCATGAAAATTACAGATCAAATGTTTTCAAGGATTATAACTATTTCGCTACACGTTTTGCAGCATATCAATGATTAGTGTACTTGGAAATAATGAGAAAGCGTGGTAACAACCAAACACAATCATTTTTTAACGCTAGTTCTGTTAAATTATAGATCAAATGCTTTCAAGGATTATAACTATTTCGCTACACTTTTTGCAGCATATCAATGATTAGTGTACTTGGAAATAATGAGAAAGCGTGGTAACAACTAAACACAATCATTTTTAACGCTAGTTCTGTTAAACTATCCTTTTTTTATATTTATTCATCACATGCTTAAACACACAAAATCAAAGTAAATGTGTTCATAACCTAACCAAAGTTAGCCACTTATGCAATACACAATCTTTTTGCGAACATCTTAGGTTTAGAGTTGTAAATTCATTTTTTTTTGATGCCGTTTTGGGAAAAATAAATGGTGTGTTATTTCGAAAGGAGAGGAGGGTGTGTCAGACCCCAAAGCTATCATGGAGCAGACTGGAGCAAAAATTGTGAAGATGGCAGAACTGCTTGCAACATTTGGCGATGTCAAGTTCGGAGCTACTTGTACATCTTCTAAACTGTTTAAGTTGTGATGCAACTACCGTTGGAAAAACTCATACAGGGGTATTCTGCTGCCTGACAACAAAAGTTGGGGGAGCACAGATTTCAAACGTCAACTTTCGTCACTGCAAAGTCTTTCTACATTTGGAGTGGTTCAACAACGAAGTCCCTTCCCTCTTCTCTTCCTTCAATACACATTATTCGCAGTTTATGGAAAACAATTTTCATGCCACCTGTTGCCTTAAAGAGAACCAAAAGTCACACAAACAACGAATAAGTGCAACGACAAGACAACTCTCCCCCCCCCCCCCCCCCCCCCCCCCTCCTTTCTTTGGTTTCTTTAAAAAGAAGCTCAGATTAACAACTGTTCCTTACTGACCAGATCCATTAGAAATTTCCAAAACTCAAAACATATGGTGAACAGAAAGACGTCTATCATATCTCATGTACTTCAAACTCTACCATAACATGTAAAGGAAACATAAGGCATTTGCTATCCCCTGCCTAAATCTGAATAAAATTCTTAACAACGCATTCATTATGGTTACAAATGCACTACTCAGTCATTCAGCGAGCGACTATGAACTGCAAAATGAAGCCTAATAACAATAAAAGCTTCAATAAGGCATTCATAACGCAAAGTTTCATTACAATGGCTCTGTATGAAACAAAGATCTGAAAAACAACATTGCACACATGGCATGCGAGTGGTAATGAACCAAAAAAAGGGGGGGGGGGGGATGATTAAGAAAGGGATTTAGGATTTAGGAGCTGTCATAGCCACAATCCCAATTTCCCTATTTACAGTTTTGACACATCAACCAGGGACACTTCACACTTTCTTCAGATCCAAAAATTAAAACATCTTAAGCACCTTGCCAGATGAGTTCCAATCACGCTTTCATCTTCACCAGATCAGACCTAAAAACATCAATACAAGCTGAGTACCAGGTCAGATTCTGCAATCGCTGATCAAAGCAAATAAAAAGCTTTTCATTCCACTATGCTTGGCAAAACTTTACACCCTTCCCTGGATCAAACCCATTAAAGCTTTACATCCTACACTAACACTAATTTGGCCTTATTTTACACCCTACCATGGATAAAACTAAAAAAAAAAAAAAGCTTTACATCTTAAACCAGGCCAAAATAAGCAATTACACTTTGCCCTGGATCAAACAATATAAAGCTTTACTCTTACACCCTACCAAAACTCAGCAATTCTTACCATCAAACCTAGTTAAACTTATCCAACAGATCAATTTCCAGGCATGAACACAGGCAGCAACAAAAACAGGAAGAACCATTTAGTGTTTGAGGGCCCACGGTAGCAACAGAGGGCCTACTGACAGGGTCAAAGGGCAGCACCCTTATCGCCGGACATCTCTTTCCGATTTGTTAGCTCTAAACTGGCATTTCCTGGAACTTACAATATCATTCTACCAGAAAAAATAGTTTGGAAAGGAATCAAACTTTTATTTCAACCTACAACAAGTAATTTTAATTGAAAATGTTTTCAAAACAGCTGAAAGATGATTTTACACATCTGAAATGTTGGAGGCTGAAGTTCACCAGCTCCTAACACCCTACCTCCGTCAAAACTTTACATTCTACGCCAAATGGACTCTTTCCACTCTGCCCTGGATCAAGCATATAGTGACTTCACACCTGCATCAAATCAATCTCAGCAATAGTTTTTACATCCTATCCTGCATAAGACAAGTAAAATGTCAAACCAGATCAAAGCTGGCAACACTTCAACCCTTACCCAAAGCAAACATAGTGAAATCCTTGGATTCTAGACCAGATTTCTCTGGATCAAAACCAGTAAAACTTCACACCCTGCTCTTGAACAAACCAGGTAAAATTTAAATGCAATACACAATCAAATTGCAAAACTACACTTTCTCATCCGAGTCAAACTACCAAAATGTTGTATCCCACATCAGATCAACCTTAGGAACACTCTTCACTCTCCCCTGGATCAAACCTAACGCATAGCATCCTACTCTAGCTTAAAGTCAGCAACGCTCACATCCTCACCTGGATCAACCCACGAAACCGAGGTATGCTTCACAAGATGGAATTTGGTAACCTTTTACACCCTGTCTTGATAAAGGCCAGAAAAAAAAACTAGGCACCAAATGCAAGACCGAGCTCAGTGACTCTTATTGGTTCAGTATATAAAGAAAAAAAGCACAACAGACTAACAAAACATAACAATAATAAATTTCTGTCATCATATCCCCGTCGATCAGGGGGCTCTTTCAGGATTATTGAAGAGTTATAGGAAAAAAGGTCATTCTCGAAAAAACAAAACAAAACACCAAAGAAAAAACCCAAGAAAAAAAAAAAACAAAGAAAATACAAAAGAAAAAATGGCAGAAATATACAAAAAACAAAATGGCAGCTTACACAGACAGACAGATAATGACAGACCAGGAGCGGATGAAGGAGGAGGAAGGGTGTGGTAGGATGGGGAGTCAGGTGGGGCTAGAAATGATGGGGAAGAGCAGCGTAAAATGGAATGACACTAAGGACTGTGTGCAAGCCTCAATTGTGGGTGACATAACGCACTGGTTTGTTGTCAGCCATATCCATTTCTCTAGCACCACCTGTCTGACCCTGCACCGAGTGCGAGGAGTACATGGGGGCAGCACTTTCCTTCGGCACTATGGGTGCGAACCCAGTAATGGTGTAGAAGGTTTGTCCCTGAGAGTCTGTACTCACAGTGACAAAAGGCTGGCACACAGCAATGACGGGCTGTCCCATGCTAAAGGAGGCCTGTGGCATCAGGGTGATGGGCGCCGAAAGAGGAGAACTGTATGTAGGGTGCACAGAGGCATGGCGCACGATGTTTGGTACCCCAAAACTGCTACCGGTGCTGCTGCTGCCGCCTGTATAGCCCCCCTGGGGGGCAGGATTCCTAATGATGGCTGTGTTGTCATAGGACTCAGTCCAGAGAGACTGGTTCCTACAGAGGTAGTGGCACTGACGGCAGTGGTGTGGAAGATGTAGAAGGCAGCTGTGGAGGTTCCTCTCTGTTTGGGGAAGATTCTGCTGTTGAAGGTGGTGACTTCTGTCGATGGTGTGATGCATCAGATGATGCAGACTTCTTGGATTTCTTGGTTCTCACCTTTGCAAATTCCTCTTCACTCATCATAATTGTCCCGAATTTGCACAGAATCTTGCCGTGATGGGTTCTAAGGTGCCTTTTATACGTATTCCTCGTTGTATACTTCATACATGGTGAGCACTCTAGACATTCATATGGCGTCTCCCCAGTATGTTTGTCTCAATGCTCCTGCAATCAAAATACAAGAAATGTAACTGTTTTCTTCACAATATTCTTTTGCAACTTACTCTGCTATGCAAGTTTCACATCCAGTAAACTTGATAATTAATGGCATATGGGATGAAAATACACAGTGGTATGTAAATCTCTTTTCTGAAAAAAAATTCTTCTCCAATTAAAACAAACAAAACATGTTTGCACTAAAACACACTGCAGTGCACAGATGTTCCTTATACAAGTTGGCCGCTCGACAGCAATCTTTGGGGGTAATCAGTACATTGAAAACTGTATCACTACTTTAATGGTACCACCACTCTCCACACCGAACACCGTCACCTGAATAATAAGTTATGTTGTCATAATCACATGAATTGAATTCTCTACCACGCCCCACGTATTGATCTTTTAGTACCAATCTGCCACAACTAGATAACTTCCAATCTGTCTGTATAAGGTGATCCTACATTTATCGGTTCCCACATAGGTGATTCTGAGTATGAAGACCCAGCATTCGGTGGAATCAGCCACAACAAAAGTGACTGTCATCTGCAAAGTGCTTGGACTGGAGCCCGTCAATTTTTTCTTGGCTCGTCTTGAGTGTGACAGAGTGGCAGCCATTGTGCATTTACCACGCCTGTGGTCAATTCCACTGAACCAGTAACAATGGCGCAGACAGCAGAGAAGATAGTTCGTCTATGTATGCAATCTTTTCAAAACTTCAACAGCAGCGTGTGATATACCCAGGACCGAGCGTCAATGTTGAGGATGAATTCTACTCTTTGGGAAGCAGGTGGGTGACCACAGTGGTCAGTTATAAATATCAACAATGTATAAAGAGGAATTGGGGGATGGGGAGTAATGCTATGGATGGATTCCAGACTTTGAAAACTAATGGCTGACCACATTGTTCAGTTATAAATATCAGCAATGTACAAAGAGGAATTTGGGTATGGACAGTAACGCTATGGATGGATTCCAGACTTTGAAAACAAATGGGCGACCACAGTGATCAGTTATAAATATCAACAATACATACACAGACACGGACAGCAAAGCACATCCAAATTAGGTTTTCTTTAAATATGACTTTGAACTTGGAAGATTTTGTTGTTTATTTGGAAAAGGGTGGGTGGGGCTGGTTACTCTTTAAAACAGGACCCACGTGTTACCATCTATAGAGACAGTTTTGATAATTATGAACATCACTATGTGGGGATAAAAAAAAATCTGCAAATGAAAAAATCAATAGGCGTGGCTGTTTGACATCAGTAAAATAATTTGACATCAGACCTGCGCTGATGGAAAAAGCCTGAAAAACTCCACAGGGTCCAGAAGCTGGCATCAACTGCTGCCCCCCCCCCCCCCCCCCCCCCCCACGGTGGCCTTGACAGTTCAGGGGTCGAGTCCCCTGAAGATGTGTTCTGTTTTGTTTCATTTTGTTTTATTGTCAGACCATTATGGGACCCCAACGATTCTTGATACCTGGGGTCTTGTCAGTGTTTTTACGAATTCTTCTGCTGGGTAGCCTTTGAAACATTTTAAGCCAAGAGATTTTTTTGCCACTGAAATTTGGTGCCAGCAGAAGCTTTGACAAACCAATCTGGAGTAAACTGATCAACTGCTGTGATAACTTGAAACCTGATGGTCTTAGTATTACATATCCCTCTGCCCTCCATTTTTTTTCAGCAGATTTATGCAAATATCAAGAATGACTTAAGAGACCTTAAAAAGCCTAATTCAGGTTAAACACCTTAATACTCTCATGTCTGAATAATAAGTTAAACAAGAAATTTACCTTGTGGTGGCTCCTGTGTCTAAACCATCTGCCACAGTAACTGCAGTCTACGATGAATTTCCCCTGCATGTATCAACAGGTGGTAATTTAGTGAGTGCTTGCGGGTGAATGATGACTCGCACACCTGACACTTGAACAGCTTGATCCTGCTGCAGACACAATGACATACATCAACATCCGTCATCTTGTTTATCTACACAAAATTACAAACAATGGGTTTTCTTTTTTTTGTTTTAATCCTGTAAGGTCTTCCTCACAACAGTTTTCACCTAGAGATTCCACCTAGGGCTATGGGATTCCTTGTAGTTTATAATACTGAGGACAAATATACACCATCAAGCTTTTCAACTTTCTAATATGAAATTATCAGGAAGTAACAAAATGCAATCATGAAGTTAAAGACAAGCATTAAAGAAAGTAAGAAAATGTTTGTTAGCTTCCAGCTAGAAAGTGTATTTCCTTCAACATGACAATCATAATCAGTATCATACGAAAGTGGTACAAAGTTTATTTCTGTGCTGTATGTGCATGAACTTTAAAAAAATCATTGTGCATTTTTAGAGAAAGTCAACTTGTAGATTTCCCTAAAACCTTTATTCTGCACCAACATAAAAACACCATTCTATTCTATCATCCTGATGTATTATAACGTGCAAACGCGCTATGCAGCACAAAAGATACTTACCAGCGTGGGACCTGTAGTGGTAGATCAGAGATCCTTTAGCAGTGAAAACCTTCCCACCGCTACAAATTTTGCATACCAGTGGGAAGTTTTCACTCTTTTTCTTTGCCTTCAGCTCTGCAATGTACTCCATCGCAAGCTTCTGGAAACAAAATTACATTCAATTATTCATCATTCATAGTGGACAGATTTCTCACGTTTTTGTTCGTCATACAAAACCCTATCCACTCCTAGTATGAACTAACTGTAATGGATGAAAACTTCAGAACTCTTGGGTCTTGTAAATGGATGATGATATTTGTTGCTTATAATATGTCGGTGGCTTGTCAAGGGAAATTTTTTCTCTGCCAAGACAATTCAGTGTCTCGGGTGTATTCTGATTTTGATGAAAAATTGCACTACAAGAGTGTAACCATCAACTGGGGCTGAAGAGTCCTGGACCAGCCGTTTCCAAGTAGAGCTGTTCAGTAACTGTCACAAGCAGCTGCAGCAATACACAAACTGACCATACATGTTTAAAGTAAAATCTGCATTTAACCTAAACTCCGAGTAATCTGAAAGTTAAAATCTGGCAAACCAAAATGATGTCCCCTTGATCATGTGTTTCACAGGCCATGGAATATATATATATTCTTGCGTTTGTGTATGCATGTGTGATACAAAATAAAATGTCATAATTGTGTACAGTTTGTGGTATTTTCAAAATATGAATTATTGTAAAGGAAGTTTTGAATTTCTTCTCTGAAAGTATCAGAATTTCTTGTACACATAAAATTCAATTGTGCATGAAATCTAACAGAGCATAGCTTGTGTTGTTTTTAAAAACATCGATCGTTGTAAAGGACGTTTATTTGTCCCTTTTTTAGCTTTTTTTTGCTTTGTAAAGATTCTGCAATGATATAAAATATCTTCCTGATCTATGTTACCACTGTGACGAGTGGAAAAGTAACTGATGCCAACATTTCCTAGCAAGTGTATGAGAAAGGGGATGGAGAAAAGTGGAAAGGAAAGAGGAGCTAGGGAGAGGGGGAAAAAGCGAGCTTACTTTTCTTTCCTCTGGAATCTCTTCCATCTTCTTCCGCCTCACATTTAAGCCTTTTGCCTTCACCTCCTTATTGCAAGCTGAATCTGAAAGCATTACAAAGAAAAATGGATTGTTATCTAATGATGGTATCACACTGCAAAAAACACTTCAAAGAAAATCAAACAACAGCTGAAGAAGGTTCTGAACAGTCAGGAAATTTAAGATTACATTAAAAATAATCACTGACCATCAAATCAGAACTGAAAATCATTAACCAAAATTAGTTCGAAAATGAAATGGGAAAATCAATAGAGTATTAAACTTGAAGAGCCGTTACCAGCTTACTAAGCACCGACACTAAACTGAAAGCAGTTCAATGAAATTGGAATAATAGACAAAACAGTATGTCCACCTCCTGTGTCGCTGTCTTTCATCCCTATTTATCCTTAAATTTACATAGCCCCCTATTCTCAAACCAATGAACATGATCAACAAGTTTCATTTACAATACTATCAACAAATAAAAGAAGCAGTATTGCCATTTACATTTACAATATCAACAAACTTATCAAATGAACCTATAAATTCTAGCATTTATTGGATAGAAATAATAAGCAATGAGTGTAAACTTAAACATATATATGACAGTCTGGTTATGAGTTGGGGACAGAAAAAAAAGCAGAACTAAAAAAAAAAAAAAAAAAAAAAATGTGTGCGAGTGCGAGTGTGTGTAAAGTATGTAAGGGAGGGGAGTAAGGGTTATGGGATGAGACAACATTCTACATTTAGGAAGATTCAGCAGAACTAGAGGTAACTTTACACACATAAAAGAACAAAGAAATTCAATTAAATTCAAACAAATCAGTTTCACAATGTCTAGCCATGAACAGTCTTCTATCGCTAAAGAAACGATCGAAACTGGGCGCTTTGTGCAAATACTTGTTTTTAATCTCACTACATCGATAAAATCAAGTACTTTAGTAAACTGGGTTTGAATATCAAGTTAACACCAAAAGTGTGTAAACAAACTGCATCTGGAATGTCATTTGGACTAGCCAGTCAAAAAAGTATTTTAATACAGATCTCTGTAGTGCAGACTAAGACTTGAAATAAAGTGTTAAGTAGTGATCAATCGGTTTTGTGTACATATTAACAGGTTGGATTACAAGACAGATCTGTACACATACACCCACCTTCATGGAGTTCCAAGTCAACAGTGTCTGATACTATCTCTTCTTTTGTAGCCAAAGGATCGCCACCCAAATAACTTTGGCCTCTTCATCCTCTGATGGGTTTTCGGGCTCCTCAAAGCTGCCACTACAAAATGATCGGTCAGAGAGACTGCTCAGGCTTGGAAGTGTTGCTGGCCTCTGGTGTTCAGCTGCGTAGGTATCATGTGCATCAGGAATATTCGCAACACAGATCTCCTTCTTTACTTTCGACCTCTACTGGAACCCCAGTCTCCGAGGATTCACTTGATTCAGATCTTCGTATCTTTTTCTTGGCAGATGTTTCACTTTCTTTGTCAGTCATGGAGCAGGTTTGGTTCCCCTTATCATCTTGTACTTTTCTTTTATTTGAGGCTTTGTCATTGGATTGGCTAGAAGTTTGGTTTTCCATGGTCATGGCCGTATCTGTTTTGGTGGTTTTAGGAGATGAACAGTTTTCCTTTTTAGCCGAGGCCATGGTCTTTTTCTTTTTTTCTGAAACAATGCAACAGCCTGTAGTAAATCAACCATCAGAGACATATCATGTTCAGAGAATAGTTCTTAGTATAAAGTAGCCCAGTTCACACACTCTTTATAAACTTTCTGACAACAAATCCCTCACAGTGACACTTTCCTAGCAAACGACCTGACCGGCACAGCATCTATGCTAAACAGCATCACTTTGCAGAACAGCCTCCATCTGCAAAAAAATCACCCTGATTTGAAGTAAAATAAAGAAAATGAAAAATAAAACACCAACAACAAACAAAATTTTCAAGTAAGAAGTATGTGCAAACGCACGCATAACATCTTACACACACGTAAAATCCCATCTCCAGCTTGGCCGTTGGTATGGATGACACGTTAAACATAGCTTGCACCCTGCTAAGAAATGGCAAGAATGAAGGAAGTAAGGAAATTGAGAGAACGGTATCGAACTATATGGACTGGATGATACGGGGAAGCGACTGAATGAAGCGCCAGTTGGCAGCTCTTCAGTCGGCACTACCACTAACCAGGTAGGCAGCCCGTTGTGTAAACGAGTGTGGATTGAGGCGCTATGTAAGTATTCATTATGATGATGATGATGTATGTGGAATATAGAGAGAGAGAGAGAGAGAGAGAGAGAGAGAGAGAGAGAGAGAGAGAGAGGGGGGGGGGGGGGGGGGGGGGACAATGACGAGTCGAAGTTTAGTTCTCTTACCTCCGAGTTTCGCTCGGTACTGCACAGAGGATGTTGAAAACAGCAGCCCTGTTTACAAAACAGAAAAGTTTTCCGTCAAATTAGCAGATACTGTGATAAACGAACATTTCTGATCATGATAGCCCATCTATTTTGTCTGAATTTTACCACGCCTAAAAAGTTGATTGTCTGTCAGTCTGGGGCCAGTTGGACTCATTAATGCATACCCTAGACCCCTCCAAAGCCTCACCATAGCAACATGTTCAGGGTTAAACAATTTCTCATTAATTTATGTGTCCACTCTTATTGTTTGCTAGTTTCCAATGTTGCAGTGAGGAAAAATTTGTCCTACATGTCACTGGGGAAAATCTGAAATCTTCAGGAGGACTAACAGCTTTATGTTAAAATCCACCATGGCATTAAAGCGGATTGCATGCCTGATATCATTTTCTTTTTGTACATGTGGCTTCATTTGCACTTTTCATCTGAGCGTACATTTGGTACGTCTGGGGTTCAATGACCAACTTTTTATGGACAAAAACAGATAGTCTGCAGTGTTTCGGAAAGACGTCATCAGCAGTGGAGTTGGACAAAAGGCATGCTTTACTACACTGGTTACTCCTACCAGCATGCCACCTCACACAAAAGTCGCTGCAATAGCACTTCAGTTCCTTGATTCGTTTCTAACCTTGGACAAGTTACTGATGCAAATGAAGTATTGCAAGGGACAGCAAATACTTACTTCATCACTGACTACTTGGTGGAAACACTTCCCTACCCTCTTAAAAAGGAAACTGCCTAGGACGTCAGCAACCACAATTCAGACAGCAGTTACATTGAAATTCATGATTGAAAATACATGAAAAAAAAACTAAAACCTTCAAGAAAATCAGACAAACATACTTTTCAATCATAACCGTTATAACAATGACGACCACAGATATTCTTCAATGATGTTTAAAGCAGTTTGTGAAAAGTCTGCCTCTACTTCTTCTGACCAAAATCCAGCTGCATACATTTCTCAGACAACCTCACAGTTTTGGGAAAATATGAAATGCAATGTAGCCATAAAAGTATTTTTTTAATCCAGTGCCACACTGATGAAGTGATAATATGCACCACTAAAACCTTTTATAATCTTTCAAAGTCACAGAATCAAACAGAAGGCATCATTGTTGTGGTCATGAGATTTACAAGGGATTCTACTTGATTAAAAAAAAAAAAGAAAAAGAAAAGTTCAGGATCTTACACTTTCCGAAGTGCATTTTGCACAAATGCGCATGTGCAAAGCACCCAACTTTATTTGGGTAACTGCTTTTAACATCTAACTGAAATTGTGAAAGTCTAGAATAGGATATGAGACCACAAAGAAGAATCTCTGTTGTTTTTGTTTCATATTATCTCTCAAGAACACATGGAGACATATCCACGCTTATTTTCACATAATCTGAAGAATACAACACAACCTTCTTTTTCAGGGCTGTTGTGATGGATTACTGTGCTGGAGTATGTTGGAAACCGCAAACTTTCGTGAACCAGTGAGGATCCACTTTCAGAGACAGAATGAATGGGTAAGCTATACATCTTCCATGGTTGCAACATTTCTTGTAATGTCGTTTGCCATGGCTTCAAATGCCTCAGATCATGTGATACTGTACTGAACACTGTCAATTTTAATCAACATGTCTGTATGGTGTAAATGTCATCAATTGTTTCCCTTCAGTTTCAGGCTTTTGTGGCATAGGGAAAAGGCTTTTCGTCTCTTTTCTGACGATCAGTTGCACATCATCGTGTTAAATACAAATAGCACACATTGGGAAGAAATAGTAAAAGTTCTCTCTCCTTCCTTTCACTTTCTTTTCTTTTTTGTTTTTGTTCAAAATTCCTGTTTCTATAACACACGCACAAAAGTAACATTAACTTACAAGATGACTCCATATCAAGACTTATCTCTGACCAAGAAACTGTAAAACCTGCCAAAATGGAACATAATAAAATGGAGCGATGTAAACCATATTTTACCTTTTTTAGCTTCTTCGTTGACGTGTTCCCTTATGTGGGCTTCAAGGGGTTCAAACACCTTAGTTTCATCTCTAAATCCTTTGAACGTTTTGTGTGCATTTACTGCCATCTGCATAGAATGCACATATGCAGCTAAAATGTGGTGTATAATCATTTAAGGTTGATTTAATAGAGAACAGTTCTCGAAGCATTCTATCAGATAAGCTTTGTAGCACATCAATGGCTATCTCCTCCTGAGCTTGCAGGTGCTTCAGAGATATCTGAAAAAAAAAAAAAAACATAAAATATAAAGGTTCAAAGTTAATCTGAATGCAAAAAAAACATGAAACGTTATTTTTAAAAAAGTTGAACGCATCAGAAACCACTTTCATATTCTTTCAACCGTACCATTTTTCTTTTTTGTTGGTACTCTAGAGAGAGAGAGAGAGAGAGAGAGAGAGAGAGAGAGAGAGAGAGAGGAGGGAGGGGGTGGAGAGAGAGGGAGAGAGAGGCTATAATTTCTTTCTCAGAGTTCAACTAAAACAAACATATGATATGACTGAATGCTAGATTTAAATACATCATATAACAGTTTTTTTTTTTTTAAATTGTACTCATGCCAT
>JADBJO010032587.1:0-15536 GCA_016801955.1 Conus betulinus
TGGGAATGGTAGGAAAGGGTATAGACATTACCAAACTGGTGCGGGAATTGGTAGAAAGGGTATAGACAATACCAACTGGTATGGGAAATGGGTAGGAAACTGGGGGTAGAGACAATACCAACAGGTTGGGAAGTAGGAAAGGGTAGGAAATACCAAAAGGGAATGGTAGAAAAGGGTATAGACCAATACCAACAGGTAGGGAATGGTATAGGAAAGGGTATCTAGACAATACCAACAGGTAGGGAATGGTAGGAAAGGGCATAGACAATGCCAACAGGGTAAGGAATGGTAGGAGATAGTATGTAAAGGTAGCAACCGGTAGACAGCAGTAGTACCAGGAGAAAGGCAGAGAAAAGTGGCAACAGGTCGAGAGACGTAGGAAAAGGCAGAGAAAGTGGCAACAGGCGGAAAACCGTAGGAACAGGCAGAGAAAGTGGCAACAGTGAAAGAATAGTAGGAAATGGTAAGAAAAGAAGCAACAGGTAGGCAGCAGTTTTGGAAAATGCAGGGAAGAGTAGGAAAAGGCTGTCAAACAATATGAGAAGTAAGTTAAAGTAGGAGAGAGTCTGGAAAAAAGAAGAAGAGGGAAAGGGCAGATAACAGCCGGAGAGTGGACAGGGAAAACAGAAAAGGTCTGGAATGGAGGAAATGGCAAAGAGCAGTTGTCAAATCGTTGGAATTGGGGTGAAAAAGGGAGGGGAAAGTTGGGAAAAAGAAACAGGAAAAGGGGAGGTGTAAACAGGAAAAAGCAGAGAAACATAAGATGGCACAGACCAGGACAAAGAAAGAGCACAACAATGGCGGCTGAACTGGACTCACCCGGGGTGGAGGGGTGGAGGGAGGGGTGGAGGGGGGGCACATGGGAGTGACCAGGGGACGGAGAGGAGTTCAGATAACGGCCAAGGTGTCGGGAGGGGTGGACCCTCGCCACTCCAACCGTCGGCTGTCCTTCACGCTGTTTTGATCGCGCCTGAGTCATGCAAGTCAAACACCCACGAGGCGTTCAACGGCAAACGGCTGACGCCGGACACCGGAATGAGGGGGGAGGGGGGGGGGAGGATGGGGGGCAGGGGTGGAGGAGAAGTTTTGATGGATTCTGCCGTCGTGGTCCGACGGGTGAGAGGGCAGGCAGGTCATCTGCTGATGGGGGTCCTCATGGATGGTGGGAATGAAGACCAATTTCCGAGACATAAAGTCTTCCACAGACGCTGCATGGAATGGTGGCCTACAAGGATGGCCCCGTTTTCTCCAGTTCCAGTTTCCTTCTTAGATGAGTATATACTCAATGCTGGGTAAGCCACACTTCTTCAGGACCTGTAGATTGGACGCTCTACCCTGCCTTTTGATGCTGCAGATCTTGCGCAAGCATCGTTGATGTTTCTTCCACCACCTTTTCACAAGAACACTGAATTCCCCTTTCGCTACATTCTTCCACACATCAGCATTTACACACATCCCTACCTAATTGCTTAGGAAACGGCCACTTCGCACCGTAATTATCCTAGAGAAAGCTATGACAACAACGTCCACACGCATTCAAACCAGCCTGACAAGCATCAACACAGTGCCCCACGGCATTACCATCTGAACAAGCCCAAGACTCCTGCAATACTCTCTCAAGGTCTGTTTACAAAGCAACTTCATCTGACTGAGTATTTAGCGCCCACTCGATGCTCCGAGGTCCTGGTGGTTAAATTTCCCTCCCTTTCGCTATCGGGAAGGTTCGAACTCGGGAGGGTCCTCACTACCTTAGGTGCCATCTGTCACGTGACAATTAATTACCTGACCACTTCAACCTCCTTGACACTGTTCGACCGGTTGCGCTAGGTGAGGGCGTATTGCTAATTGGCCCATTACCTACTTTCTCCACCACGCGTGGCATTCTTTTCCTCTAAAGCGCTTAACCACACACACACACACACACACACACACAGAGAGAGAGAGAGAGAGAGAGAGAGGAGAGAGAGAGAGAGAGAGAGAGAGAGAGAGAGAGAGAAGATGAATGAATGAATGAATAATTAGTAGTTTATTGTGGTCAAGCTTACATATCCAGTTTACAAAAAAGAGGTACCTCGATGGGGTAGGGAATGTGTTTTAAAAAAGAGTTTCCAATAATTATTAAGTCGATTCATCCGAACATCGCAATTTGGAAACCAAAGCACGGAAGTATGTTGGTAAATCATAACACATCGAATATTGATAAGAATTATTCTCTTCTTGTCATAAATCCTTGCTTTATCGCGAATGACATGAAACACGGCATATACAGCCATGACGGGTCGCCAAGATTTCTGTTGTTGACAGCTGAACTCGCAACGGAGTGCTCCTTCAACTCATCTTGGAAACACGGTTGACACTCGCCATTTTTCCTCGTTGACTCCGTCAAACACTGCAGTGTTTGTACCCATACATTATTTCCTGACTCTTCTGTTTGTAAATCGTCACACCGTTGAGAATCGTCACAAACTTCGCATCGTTCTAATTCACGTATGGCTCCTACCTCAACAGCTGCTTCGGGTTCAAGTTGTTTTGTGATACACGGCCTGTCATGTTCTCGTATCACATTATCACAACCCTCATCAGCACTTCGTTGGTATTGTTTTGCTGTCTAGAATCAGGTCGCTTCCCTGGAGTGTCACTGATTGTTCGTCAGTGTCCCGTGTCATGTCTATTTCGTGTGCGCCCTGTGCAGGCTTAGCAGGGGAGAGAGAGGGCTGACCAGCACACTGGAGCGCTCCCATCACAATCAGCTTTTTCACTGTCCATTCTACAGTCAGTTTCCACATCGGTGTGGACTAGGCAGGGTGGCGTTGGTAAAAACAGACCGGACGGGGAAGAAAGACAAATGACTTGTTCCTGGGGTTTTCTTGTTGTGTCTCTGTCATGTCTCCCCTGCTCTCTCGGGTTGACTAGCCTGCTCACCTGGTGAAGGTGGCATTTACGCCGAAATGTACAGCCTGCTTTGATTTCTGTGGCAGGGGGGTGGTCGGAAGTTCTTCTTCTTCCTTCGAGTGTCCACAATCAATAATTTGATTTTTATGACACTGTTCAGGCTGGGGTCCCCCCCGGCGAAGAAAGAAAAAAAAATCAGAACAGCTGTTGAACTCTTGACTGTAAGGTTTCAAGAGTGGGGGCGCGGCCACAGTCTGTGCTGGCAACTCGTTCCAGTCTCTGATTGTTCTGGGCGAAGAATGAGTTCCTGCCGGTACTTTGAAAGTCTCAACACACACACGACAATGTGTTTTTCTCCACCTTCCATTGTGTATGACGATAGAGTCATTTCCTTTTAACGCTGAGATCAACGTACTTTCAACAGCACAGGGGAGACCGTCAACTGGCATGGCTGGACATTTCCTTGTATAACTCACACAACATTGAGGAGCGCTGGTAAAGCTGCGTCTTGCCAGTAGCCTGACAAGGGAGGTTACCCAAGAGAGAGAGAGAGAGAGAGAGAAGAGAGAAGAGAGAGAGAGAGTTGTCACACAACGATTAATCAGTAGTTTTAATGATAATGTATGTCTATATTGATATCTGCATTGATTTGTATATGTCTATCTACTTGCCTCACTATTCTACTACATTAACACAAATACTATAACTCACACATCAAACCATGGGTTTCTGCTCATATGATCACACACACACACACACACACACACCACACACACACACACACACCACACACACACACACACACACACACACACACACTGCGCGCGCGCAGCAGTCACACGCACACATACACACGCACGGTAAAAAAAAACACACACACAAACCTAAAGTAAAATCGAATAGTAATAAGAGAAATAATAAAGGAATAAACAACAAGGATTTTAATTAGCACAAATAAGTAACCCAGTATAAACAGACTTAAAACACAAAATTCTTAGACGAATTTACATTACACACTGTGTCTTCTTGTCTGCCCCATCCCCACCATCCCCCCTCTCACTATTTCCCTTCCCCTCTGTCCGCTCGCGCGCGTGCGCTTCGGGTTATTATTATTTTTTTTTTAATTATATTTTGTCCACTTAAACCCTTCGTGTCGGGTTCAAGCTCTACATGAATTAATTATTTCATTCTCTCTGTCTCTGTCCTGTCTTTCTGTCTGTCTTTCCAGTCTCTCGCTCTTTCTCTCCTCTCTCTCCTCTCACACCACACACACGCACACACCACACACCACACACAACATCACCACCACCACACACACACAACCTTTCTCACGTCTGTATTAAGAACTGTGTCACCGTTAAGTCTAACTCCGCATCCTCACTAGCCTGCCATAAACACACACACACAACACACACACACACACACACACACACCACACACACCCACACACACACCACACACACATGTGCGCGGGCACCAAACGTTAGAAGGAAAGTTACATATCAAGAGAGAGACAAAGAGAGAGAGAGAGAGAGAGAGAGAGAGAGGCGGGAGTGGGAGAGAGAGCGAGGAGAGTAGAGAGGCGAGAGAGTGGTCCTGTCGTGGTTTTATACTCAGGGTTATTGTGACTGAAAACCATGCATCTTGGGTTTTTCTTGTGTCGACCCTCTCTCCTCTCTCTCCTCTCTCTCTCTCTGTCCTGTCCGTCTCTCTCTGCATCCCCTCTCTACGTCGTGTTTCTGGCCCTGTTCCTGTCCTGTCTCCGTCTGGTGTCTGTCTCTCTCTCGTTCTCTCTGTTGTGTGTGTTTGTGGTGGTGTGTGTTAGTGTTGTGTGTGTGTGTGTGTGTGTGTGTGTGTGTTGTTCAGCCACGGACTGATGACGTGAAAGTTTTTGGTGTGTTTTGTATTCCAATTACTCGTGGGGTGGGATTCTACTGAGCTGGGAGTGCTGTCTGGGGGGTTCGCGCGCTTCACAACGGAGACGCTTGGAGCCCCTAGGATCCACCTCTCATCAGAGCTGGAGTCCCTGAGGTCCCCTCAGCAGGAGAGCTTGGATCCCTGTAGTCCCACTCATCAGGATAGCTGTGGAGTTCCCTGTAGGTCCCTCATCGAGACTTGAGGCCCTGTAGGGGTCGCGACTCAGCAGAAGGCGTGTGGAGGGTGTCGGCGCATCTAAAGTCCAGCTGCGCGGGGGTGTCAGATAGGCTTGGAGAGGGCTGGGCTCCCCCTTTCTCAATACGGTATGGCCGAGGCCAGTGTGGGCCGAGGGGCTCGGGACGCTGCCGGGGGGGGGGGCTGGGAGGGCGTGGGCGCGAAAGTCATAGTACTGTATGTGGGGTAGTGGCGCTACAGTACGGTGGGAGGTGGGCTTAGGAACTGTATGTAGCTTGTGACAGGGGCATTGTCGTGTAGGACTTATGCACGCGTGGCGGCTGTACAGGGGGGTGCATTGTCGTTGAGGACGTATGGGGGGGAGGGCGTGGGTTACACAGCATTGGTCTTGGACTGTATGTACCTTGGAAACCAGGCACTGACTGTCCTGTAGGACCGGTATGTGCCTTACAGGGGCTGGTGTCTATGTGTGGTGACTGGGGGGGTGGTTAGTCCTTACATCATATTGGTCCTATGGGACTTGTATGTGGACTTACAGCATTCTGTGGGGTAGACCGTGGGGATGGGGTACCGTTATCAGCAGTGTCTATGGGAGGGGCTTATTCGCGGGGGCTTACAGTATATGCCTCCATTTCTGCTAACTGGGACCGGTGACGGGGAGGGCCCTCTCCACAGAAAGTGGGGTTAGTGTAGTGTGCATGGTCGGTTTAGTGGGGCCGCTGAGCGTCAGCAGGGGGGACCTGGTGAGGCTTTGCGGGCGAGACCAGCCTTGTGAGAAGGGGTGTTCGTGGTCTACCATGTGAGGAACTTTATGCCTCGGGGTACAAGTGGGGGGGGCGAGGTAGTCTTTTCGTACTTCCCAGGGGGTTGTCGGGTTATATGAACAGGATGTGCTTTGCGCAATTGGGGGTAGACGGGGGGAGAGTAAATCGTCTGTGTTTTCTTTCATGGTCCAAGGATAACTTATGTGGCCGCCTCGGGGGGGCTCCGGGATTAGCCTGGGTGAGTTTGGTGGGGGGGGGTTTTGGAGAGGGCGTGTAGGGCAGTCGCGGGGTGAGTGGCAGGGTTGGGCGGCCTGGTTGCGGGTCTGGGGTGCGTGGGGCTATAAGCACATTAGCTTGAATCGGGGGGGGTGGTAACGGGGGGGGGTTGGTAGGAGTCGGCGGTGGGGTCGGTGGCCGGGGTGCCTGGGGGGGGGGACGGAAGGTGGAGGAAAGTCTGGCCATCTTGCTGAGAGGGGGTTTTGGTGGGAGGTGTTAATGTTTAGTACGGGAAGCGTATCCGCGGGAAAGGGGGGGGGTGTTGCTATTTTAAACCAAGGAACAGTTTTCTAGTTCCTCTTATGAGTTGCTCATGACGAATACAATATGGACGCATTGTTTGAGGTGGTGGTGGAGTGACGTTTTCTCATGCCGGGAAAATATACGATGGGGACAACATGTATGTGAGTTCGCTCAGAAAAAAAACGGATTTTTCAGCCCCACCCCCCCCACCCCCACGCGGATTTCGAAGATAAACTGGGAGTACGTTTTGATAATGCTTATGACTTTGTAATTCTTCTGTCTTGGTTGCAATGCAGATCATCAAACATTGTATCTGTTAGTTATCACCTACTTCTTCTTTTTGCCCCATATTGTGCCAATCACCTACCTGCCCCGCCCTCCTACCCTTACTCCCCACCTAGTCCCAAACAAAGCAACACAATACTCCCTGCAATCTTGGGCTTTGCTCACTTATGCCCTGATTGGTCCTCTATCTTATTCTGTCTTGTCTCTTGTCCTAGTTAAGTTTCTCAAGCCCATCCGGCTCTTAACATTCCCCCTCCCCAACGCACGAGGTCGTTTTTTTGTGCACTCATTTGCATACAATTTCATGTCTGCCTTTTATCTGCCTTCTAAGATGGGAAAATTTTCGGCTGTTGTGCGCATAATTTCTCTGGTTTGGCCTGTTCTTACCAACTATTGTGTTTGTGTGTGTGTGTGTGTTGTGTGTGGTTTGTTTGGTGTGTGAGTTTGGGTATTTGTGTGTGTGTGAGTGGTTTGTGTGTGTTGTGTGTGTGTGTGTGTGTGTGTGTGTGGTGTGTGTCCGGGCGTGCGTGCGTGCTTGCGTGCTTGGTGTGTGTGTGTGTGTTGTGTGTGTGTGTGATGTGTGTGTGTGTGCCCGCGGCGCGCCCGCGCGCTATATATTATATAGTATATATATATATATAGTATATATCATATATGTATGTATTGTATGTATGTAATGTATGTTATGTATAGGGCTGAACAATTCAGTAGTGGGGGAAAACGAAGTGGCAGGTTTAACAATTCTTCCATCATTATAATAATGACTGGCAAAGATTTTGAAATTGAGAGGAAAACACCCACAACGATATATATATATATCTATATATATATATAATTTTGGTGTTTGTGTGTGTGTGCGTGTGTGGTGTGTTTGTGTGCGTGTGTTTGGTGGTGTGTTTGGTGTGCCTTTTACACTCATATGTAGTGAATTCTGTCCATCGTTTTTTTTTTTCTTTCCTTCCTTCCTGCTTCTTCTCCTGCGGCTTCTTTCTCCCCCCCCCCCCCCCCCCCCCCCCGTCTCTCGCCCTCTCTTCACCCCCACTCCCCTCTTTCTGTCTCCTCCAACCCTACCCTCCTCTCTTGCAGTGCTGTGTGTTATGATATTGTGTCCAAAGGACAGTCCAAGCGCTTTCCAAAATCGGCTAAATCCTGCCTTCTTGTGAGCTGGCAGCGTGACTTAGTAACGGTCTGATGTTCACCCATACAGTTCGGAAAAAATGAGATGAGCCGTCTATATTTCTGTATGTTTATGTCTGTCAGCGTTATGGTTGTCTTATCAGAAGTCATCTGAACACGTTCAAACAGCCCCTAAAATCGGGTCTCACAACTCTTCGTCTTTTAGGTCGACTTAACGTTCGCTATTACGCGTGCAAGATGTCCTGTTAACTTTTTTCATCCGCCCTTGCCCCGTTAAGGGACTAAGTATGGCTAGCGACTAAGACTTACAATCTTTAACAAACTAGCGACTAAGACTTACAAAACTTTTAACAACACACATATCTTTGTAGTCAACACACACATATATGGAATAAATAGATAGAGAGACAAGAGAGAAGAGGGAGCAGAATGAGAGAAGAGAGAGAGTGGGGGGAGGGAACGGGAAAAGAGCGAGAGAGAGAGTGAGATAGAGAGAGGGCGAGAGAGGCTCGAAGATAGAGAGAGGAGATAGAGAGAGAGAGAAGAGAGAAGAGAGGAGGAGCTTTCGAGCTATCGACAATACAAGACAGAAAAAGACCAGACAAGATAAGACAAATTCATTATTTACGAGGATAATAGATAACACTGGACGCGGCCTTTTCACATCCATAGGTCCTCGCCCTGAGTAGGGGACTACAACATCTGTTAAATGAAATAATGTAAGAAAACAAAGAAGAAGCAATAGCAAAAACGGTCATTTAGTCATAACTGGAACATCAATTGAAAATAGAAGAGGAGAAATGAAAAAACAAAAAACAACAACAACAACAAAAAAGAATTACATAATAAATAACAAAAATAGAAATGAAAAATGAGAAATCATAACGCGAGAACAATGTAAATGTACTCCCCGTACAAGATTAACATGTATGAAACCGGCAGTAAATGAATATGAGGCAAGTACGTACATATCTTTTAACACACACATGCACGCACGCACGCACTCACGCAACCCACGCTCACTCACGCACCACACACACACACACACACACACCACACACACCACACACTACACACACACTAACAACCAAATCCCCTCCTGCACGCACGCACAGAGAGAGAGAGAGATAGGAGAGAGAAGAGAGAGGAAACGCAGATTTTAGGGGTTCCTATAGCCATAGCCCCGAATAGAAGTGATTAATAAATACCCGAAAAGAGCGGAAGATAGAGGAGACAGGAGATAGAGCGTAAGGAGATAGAAGAAGTGTAGAGAGAGAGGAAGAGAGAGAAGCAGACAGACAGACAGACAACCAGACATGGGCCGGGGGCGGGCAGAAGAGAGAGAGAGAAAGAAGAGAGAGAGAGAGAGAGAGAATAGAGATAGATAGAGCTCATGCCGCCAAAGTGTCAAGAGAGAGAAGAGCGAGAAGAGCGAGAGAGAGAGAAGAGAGGGAGAGAAGAGAAGAGAGGAGATAGAGAGACGCAGATATTACTTCATATATGCCATACCCCTTAGAGACATGGCGTGGCGATGCGGGCGTTACTTTGACAGAGAGAGAGCAGAGAGAGAGAGAGAGAGAGAGACTAGTGAGATAGGACTAGACCATGACGAGAGGGTGAGAGCGATGACGAGGAGAATGAGAAAGAGGTGAGGGAGAGTAGAGATAGAGAGAGACTCATCATATTTACCATTCCATATAGGCCATAACCCCTTAGAGCATGGGCCGGTGGGGAGCAGGAGAGAGAGATGAGCGAGAGTGATGAGAAGGAGGAGAAGAGATGAGATCCTAATAGAGAGATAGTAAGGAGAAGAGAGGAGGAGAGTGAGAGGAGGAGTATAGGAGAGAGAGATGTAGAGAGGGAGGAGCGCATCATCGCCGACAAAGTGCCAGACACGACAGCACAGATGGATGAGTTCCAGAGGAGAGAGGAGAGAGAGAGAGAGATAAGATAGAAGAGAGAGAGGACAGAGAGAGAGAAGAGAGCTATGGGAGGCAGCCTTGCCGAAACGAGAGTGCGCAGACAAGAACACAACACAAGATGAGAGCTAGGTATTGGAGGATAGAGAGAGAACAACACGCCCTGGTGCTATACCGACGCAGCATAAAACCCGTTGTTTCGTCGCAGAACCTCGCGCGGAGGCCGATCACGGTCCCTGGATCCGCCTCCTTTTGAATCATAGATCCCGCACACACAGATTCACATCGCAAATAGACTTAATACATTCATTCATGGGCCTAATTTCCAATGTTCCTCCAGCCAGGTTTTTCAGGTCTCGGGCAGATTTGCAGCAGCATCAGCACACAAAACCACAGATCCCGTTGCCAAACCGTAATGGATCCCGTCCTTTACTCCGGCCATATACTCACTTTCCGGTCCAGCCGATTTCAACAAGTTCCATTCAAGCCTATTGCAAGTTCAAGTCGGTTCCGTTATTTTTATTTTATTTAAAAAAAAATGTGTAATACTGAAATATGGCAATCCCACTGATGCGGATGAAAATAGAACCTACGCGGAGATAGAGACCAAGCAAACCATCGGGTTCCAATCTGAGTCTGTCAATAACCCTTTCGTATCTCAAGCTTATCATGACGTACAACCCTTCCTGTACAGGCAAACAACAACAACAATCAAAATACGAGAGGGGTAAAAACCAAACAAACAAACAAACAATGCGAAGCTATCTAACCACGGACTGGGAGCTGGATGTACCGCGCTGTGACAGCTCTCGCCGTTCCTTTCTTTCCCTCCTGCCCCGAGAGTAAGCAGCCTACATTTGTGGTTTAGCAAGACACGCCCGCTTAATGAGAGGCCGCTCGCCGGCAGACGACCCTGTACAATGGAGGGTCATCACCCCCCACCATCCCTTCCACATCCGCCTGCCGCTACCCCCCTACGGTCCTCCAATTCCTCTCACACCCCCTCCTTCCTCCTACCTTAACCATCTCCCCCCCCCCTTCCCCGCATGCCGTGCATCTAGTAATAGACGGAGGGGGGTGAAGGAAAGTTGGGGGAGCTGTCAGGAAGGGGAGGGTGAGGGCGGGGACTGGGGCTTAGTGCCGCATCAGTCTGGAGGAGCTAGAGTGCTTGCTGAGAGCTGATGGGGGAGAGAGAGGAGGGGCAGGGTTGGGGAGACTTGCAGACCTCGCTCTTTATCCGTACCGTTGCTGTGGAACCATGATGTAGTGATGCTTGACGATGATAGCCAAAACAAAGTCGATGCTGATGGTCAAAAACAACAACCGATAAAAAAAAAATCAAATACCAAAAAAAGAAAGAAGGAAATTTAAAAAAAAAAAAATGGGAGGAAAAACCCTCCACTGCGAAAATTCAGATCTCGGCTCTTGGCTACGGATATACTACTGTACAACACCGTTCTTCAAAAGCAAAAACAAATGGGGAAAAAACTGTCTTCGCTGGCTTTCTATCAAAATATGCATTAACTTTCAGCTTTCAACGCTACAACCACTCCTTTTTCTCCGTCAGCGCTCCTCGTTGTTAATGTTGGAGCTGTACAGGTTTCTGGATGTTCTTCTAGAGCCATACAGCCCTCGTTGTTAATGTTCTCTGAGCCATACAGTCCTCGTTGTTAATGCTCTCTGGAGCTGTACAGTCTTCGTTGTTAATGTTCTCTGGAGCTGCACAGTCCTCGTTGTTGATGTTCTCTGGAGCCATACAGTCCTCTCGTTGTTGATGTTCTCTGGATCTGTACAGTCCTCGTTGTTAATGTTCTCTGGAGCCATACAGTCCTCGTTGTTAATGTTCTCTGGAGCTGTACAGTCCTCGTTGTTAATGTTCTCTGGAGCCATACAGTCCCTCGTCTCTGGAGCCATACAGTCGTTGTTGGTTGCTCTCTGGAGCTGTCCTCATGCTCTCTGGAGCTGCACAAGTACATCCTCGTTGTTAATGTTCTCTGGAGCTGCACAGTCCTCGTTGTTAATGTTCTCTGGGAGCTGTCACAGTCTCCCGTTGTTAATGTTCTCTGGAGCTGCACAGTCCTCGTTGTTAATGTTCTCTGGAGCTGCACAGTCCTCGTATCCTAAATGTTCTCTTCAGCTACACAGTCCTCGTTGTATCCTAAATGTTCTCTTCAGCTACACAGTCCTCGTTGTATCCTAAATGTTCTCTTCAGCTACACAGTCCTCGTTGTGTCCTAAATGTTCTCTTCAGCTACACAGTCCAGAGACGCAGCTCTGCCTTCCTTTCCATTCCAAGACAGCAGGCATTCTGTACATCAGGTCAGTAAACTGACAGCAACCCCACACACCGTCACGGTTTCCTCTCCAGCTTCGTCAGCCTGGTATCCTCAGTGTACACCTTTTGCATACTACCACGCTCCTATGTCCGAATAGCTCGGCATCTCCACCTGACCTGTTTTTTTTTTTTTTCCTTCTTCTCGTCTTAATTAATTGCACATCTACCGATTAATGTATTAGTGACAGCAGGATGGACTGTATTAATCATGTGTGTGTGTGTGTTGTGTGCGTGGCGTGCGTGTGTGCGTGCGCGCGTGCGTGCGTGCGTGCGTGCGTGCGCGCGCGCGCGCGCGCGTGTGGTGTGTGTGTGTGTGTGTGTGAGTGAGTGCGTTTTTTTTCTGTTGGTCATTCGAATAGCGTTTCTTTGATCTTGTCAAGGACAGAGAGCTCTAAAGTATGGAAAAGGAGTGTGTCGTAGAAAATTCCAGTAAATCAGAAATGATATTCAATTTACATTGTTACGTAAGGTTCGATAGTTGACTGATCGATCCAAAATATCGAACCTACCTCGAAAGAAATGCAGTCTTGTTTTCAACATCAACACAAAATTGTCCCACATAACATGAAAAACAAAACAAAAAAGCAAAACAAACAAACAAACAAAAAAACAACACAAACAAACAACAAACAGAACAAACAAACAAACGCTGAGGAGGGCGGCACGGGAAAGTGCATGTATCCAGCAAGGTGGAGAGGTTTCCCTTCCTCCCCCTTCCCACATGAATGCCGTTTTGTTACGGACCCGGATCCTACAGCTCGTAGGCCTGATTCAGCCTGATCTCTTTTTTCCCCCCACTGAGATCCGCGCAGTAGAAATTACCGAAAATATCATCAGCGATCTTGAATGCGTCCTTTGGTCGAAATACGTACCAAACTGCAGTGACTTCATTCTGGCTACATTGCACCTATTCCACATTGTGTTCAAGAGGAGTTCTGTACTTGCTACATTGCACCTATACCACATTGTGTTCAGAGGAGTTCTGTAGTTTCTTCGTCATTTTATTTGCCGTTAGACGAACGACGACAGATGGGGATGAAAATATGACCGCCTAAGCGGAGCTAAAAGAGCACTCCCTTACTATATTCCAAATGTGTCCTATTGTAAACTTGAAAAGAAGCACAGGCCGATGCCGCCTGGACTTCTGTGTGATTCGTGTTCCGTATTCTTTTCAATACTACAGCAAACAAATCAGAATATTGTTTGACAAAGCAGTTGATACATTTCTTTTTCTCTTGTTATATTTTTCAACAATTTGGATGACAAAGATTTTGTGATTCTCTTTCATGTCAAACAAAAACAAATGCAAAAATAGATGAAACAACGAAAGAGGGTAGCATGAAACATGATGTATTTATCTATTCAATGGCCACTAAACGACAGTAACATAAATAAATCTAATAATTGATTAAATCCTTGTTCTGTGGGATGGCAAGTCCATCAAGGTGTTCCAGTCAATACCTAACAATAACCAACACAGCTCTGGCTGACAGTCTTGTGGTCTTGTCATGTCACCTGGGATGGGCAAGCCCCTCAAGGAGTTCCAGTCAACATAATACCTAACAATAACAGAACACAGCTCTGGCTGACAGTCTTGTGGTCTTGTCATGTCACCTGGGATGGCAATGTCCATCAAGGAGTTCCAGTCAACATAATACCTAACATAACAGAACACAGCTCTGGCTGACGGACGCCCGGGATGGCAAGACCATCAAAGAGTTCCAGTCAACGTAATACCTAACCATAGCAGAACACGGCTGTGGCTGACAGTCTTGTGGTCTTGTCATGTCATCTCTTGTCTTGTCTTGTCTGTCTGTCTGCAAGAGTCACAAAGTTACCGAAATGAAGCTGTCAACCATTAGCATACTACTTTCGGTGCGTCTGGCAATTTCCTTTCATTTTTCAGAACATTTGTATAGTGACTAGAGGATGAACCTTAAGAGGATACACGACCAGAGAGTAAAAGTCAGGATGTACCGTATTAGGATACACCATCAGAGGGTAAAGGGTCAGGATGAACCCTATTAGGATACACCATCAGAGGTAAAGGTCAGGATGAACCCTATGAGGATACACGACCAGAGGGTAAAGGTCAGGATGAACCGTATTAGGATACACGACCAGAGGTGCAAAGGTCAGGATGGACCCTATGAGGATACACCATCAGAGGGTAAGGTCAGTATGAACCCTATGAAGACACACGACCAGAGGGTAAGGTCAGAACAGAGCATCCCCTCTCTTTTCATTTCCCCTCCCTCTCCCTCCCTCAGTTCATTACGGCAAGGGAGGGGATTTTTCCCTCAGGCGGTTAGTCACATTCAGACTGAACGCCCACATCCACTACACACGTTATTACGGCGTGTGCACAGAGTGAACTATTCCTCAACAGCGGCGGGCTGCAAAGTTTATCTATTACGTATTTATCACCAGAACGACAACTTCTTCAGATAGGTTGCAAAATGTGTGTGTGTGTGTGTGTGTGTGTGTGTGTGTTTTGTGTGTGTGTGTGTGTGTGCGTGTGTGTGTGTGTGTGTGTGTGTGTGTGTGTTGTGCGTGTGTGTGTGTGTGTGTGTGCGCGCGCGCACGCGCGCGTGTGTGTGCGTGCGTGTGTGTGTGTGTGTGTGTGTGTGTGTGTGTGTGTGTGTGTGTGTGTGCGCGCGCGCGCGCGCGCGCGAGCTCGCCAACACTGAGGGAGTCTAAGAGGAGTGTTACACGATGGTCTGTCAAAGGGAGGGAGGTCTAAGAGGAGTGTTTTACCACGATGGTCTGTCAAAGGGAGGGAGGTCTAAGAGGAGTGTTACACGATGGTCCTGTCAAAGGGAGGGAGGTCTAAGAGGAGTGTTACACGATGGTCTGTCAAAGGGAGGGAGGTCTAAGAGAGAGTGTTACACGATGGTCTGTCAAGGGAGGGAGGTCTAAGAGGAGTGTTACACGATGGTCTGTCACACCACCAAGGACACAACCACATAACCCCAACCCCAACACATCACAACCAACACAAACCAGAAAAACACAACAACAAGCAAGGGCCACAAACACACAAAAACCACCACGCATACACGAAGCAACACCCGGCACCAGCACACACACATACACACAACAACGCCACACACAACAACACACATAGGCCACAACGCAACGAAAAAGCAGACAGCGAAAACGCACACAACAACCAAACAAAGCCCACCACAACACACAAAAACAAAACACGAACACAACATACACGAACAACACACACAACACACACACACACTAGCACAACTCAAAAAAACAAGAACAAACAAAAGCAATAAACGCACACCAAGAAACAACCCCTACAACCGCCACAACACGAACAATGCACACAATCGACCCACACAGAAAATTCAACAACAAACAACATCACACAACACACACAACACCCCCCACACACACACAGGTACTCACCTAACAACTAACACAACCAGATCCCAATCTACACCACATACACCAAACAAAACAACAAAACACCCACACAGGCAAAAGGCAACAGCACGACACACACAACCCCACAAGAAAAAACCACAAGACACACAAAGACCCAACACCAAGAGA
>JADBJO010032588.1:5000-15533 GCA_016801955.1 Conus betulinus
GCCCTGTCCAGAACGAATGACGTTAGTGACACCAGAGGTACAAAAACTCTACACATTTAGATGTATGCATCTTGCCTCCCAGCATATAATCTGACCCAACATATTATCCAGTGACTAACAGACGTACAGGGACGTTTGTTGAAGGATCTGTATGGAAGAGAAACACGTGTTGTGGTAGCAAGCACAGCACATTGTTCTGGTCTGTTTCCACGGGCGGTTCCAGAACTCCTTTGGAGCACACGCCAGGAACGACTTGTGAAACTAGCTCCAGGTTCACAACTTCAACGAATCTGGCGTCAGTTTCCACAAGTTACATATGAGCCACATATTGATCCCATTACCCAAAGCAAGGATACTCAAGAACCTGCTGATCACAAGGGAAACTTCAGGAACAACAAATCCTTCCTGAAGCCTAACCTCTGGCAGTTTCAGTGGCGGTTCCAGAACTTTATGAGTACAGACCAAAAACGACATGAACTAGCTCCAGATTCACTGAATCAATGAGTCTGAAGTCAGTTTCATAAGTTGCGTAAGAGCCACGCATTGAACCCATTACCCAAGGCAATGGATACTCTCAAGTACCAGGTGATCACTAAGAAACGTTTCAGGAACAAATCTTTCCTGAAGCATCCTCTCTGGCAGTTCCTTGTGCGGTTCCAAATTTCGCGAGTACACACCAGAATCGACTTGTGGAATTAGCTTCAGATTCGGAGCACCAAAGAATCTGACGTCAGTTCCACAGGTCACGTACGAGCCACATATTTATCCACTACCCAAGGCAAGGGATACTCAGAAGTACCAGGTGATCACTAGGAAACCCTCAGGAATAACGAACCTTTCCTGAAGCATTTCCTCTGGTACCGCTGTTCTGCAGCTTCGTTCCACGGACATCTGACACCGGGAACCGAGCAGCCCTGCCTGGCACAGAAGGCCAGAGGCTTTGTGTGCTCCAAACACCACAGATCTGATGCCTGTGGCCTTCAGTCTGTTCACCACAGCTGATGCCTGTGGCCTTCAGTCTGTTCACCACAGATCTGATGCCTGTGGCCTTCAGTCTGTTCACCACAGATCTGATGCCCGTGGCCTTCAGTCTGTTCACCACAGATCTGATGCCCGTGGCCTTCAGTCTGTTCACCACAGATCTGATGCCTGTGGCCTTCAGTCTGTTCACCACAGATCTGATGCCTGTGGCCTTCAGTCTGTTCACCACAGATCTGATGCCTGTGGCCTTCCGTCTGGCAGTGGATGTCCTGATAAGCCGACGTGACCACACAGTGGATTCCATGGAAAAACCAGATCCACTCTGACCTCATGATGTGAATGCTACACGCCAGAGACGCACGTCTCTTTGATGTCTCCAGCAACACAAAGCACAAGTTTCATATCCACACAGAAGTTCAGCAACAGAGCAACCTGCACGTCTTCAGCCTTGTCAGAACTAAATGAGAAATTGTAACAGAATAAGAATTCCACAAGCAATTAAAACCTACCCAACCCCATCATTCTAGACAAGACCCCCGTCCTTACGATCCACCATCCAAGATGACAGGTCACCTGGGATCGAAGAGTCTGAACATCCCCAGCTGTATTCCACAGATAAACTGAAGGAAGGCTCAGCACAACGTGCATCCTACTTTTTAGAAATCGCCCACCATTGCATGGCCAACTTTGATTCACAATAATTTAGAGTCTTCGCAAAACACATCAACGACAAACTGAAAACTAGACTTCACAGTCAATACAGTAACCTGAAAGCACCCCGGGACAGGCCTCCCACAGATTTCAGATCTACCACCAAGGTGAGGCAGGTGATAGTAATATCATGTCCGATCTGAACACCAGATGCATTTCTCAGTTCTGTCCCTCAGTGAACAGAACCAGAAAGGCACAAAAGGCAGATTGAAAAACAAGGCTCTATAACAACCTTGACACTTTTGACTCTGAGATATTACATGACTGAAAATCATTCGCCGCTTCTCTGGCCAACCATTTGGAAGGAATAAATGACAGAATGATACTCATCAGGACTGCTAAATTCACTGAGAATGTGCTGCGCTGCAAACATATGGAATGTACGTTAGTCGATGACTTCATGGTTAGGGTCAATATTAAATACAATCAGCTACATTAATCGCAAGAAAGGTCAATAAGGGCATTTGTAAAAAAAAAAGACAGGATGCCTAAGAACACTTTGATGTGAAAAGTTACTCTGCGTTTGTTAATACGTATAAACTGACATGTGAAATGGCATGTTAACAACTCTGAATCTATCGGTGTATGAATAATTCTAAGTTTATTATGCTTTTGTGTAAAACAAAATGTGTTCACGTTGAATCAAGGGCTACACTCACATTTGCCCCAGTAAAAGATATACTGAGGAGAATGCTTAATCAATGATACAGAGCATCTTCCTTCAACTGATATCTTTTCTGATAAGGGTGGGATGGGGGGAAGTGTGATGTTGGTCGTAAATATGGACATAGCCACATTAAGACAAACCACTGGGTTTCCACTGTACAAAATCAGAGTTCTGGTTCTCACCTTGACCGTGTGAGCCTGGGGACGCACGCCATGAGGAAACGCCACACAAGTCCAGTCAGAGGGGGGAGGGCTGGACAGGTCCGCCTGATCCATCCAACTTTCCTGTGTCATCCACAAATATTTACAGGAATAAAGGTTATTTTTTTTTTTTAATATACAGTAATATAAAAATGAGACAAAGGTGAGACGATTAAAGTCGTATGCATCACAAGTTGATCGATTGTTTTAGCGTAACATACTTCAAACTCCATGCAATCGAATACTTACAGCTGGAATTTTCATGGGAGGGAATTACCGTTACGCCTTATCCAAATGCATGCGACTTCCCTGGCTCGCGGGCGGGCTCTCTCTCTCTCTCTCTCTCTCTCTCTCTCTCTCTCTCTCTCTCTCTCTCTCTCTCTCTCTCTCTCTCTTCTATAACCATCTGCTAATCGAGTAGGCATGTTTGGGAATAAGTACAGGCACACCCCATGTTCATTATCTGCTCTGTTTCGATGCTCTCCCCCCAAAAGGGGCCCATTTGTGGGACAATTTACAAGTGTGTGACATGAACAGATGGGGGGGGGGGGGGGGGGGACAAAAGGGCGTCGGGGGACAAAAAGTCAATTGGTGGTAGAAACAGACAAACTTGAATGGTGCCCGAAATCACGAACAAATACGTCAGACCGATGAAGGTGGTGTTAAAAAACAGTACCATTTGAAATGGTCAACCTGGCTATTTCACGGGAAGTTTACCTTTCACACCCCCGTCCCAGACCCAAGCTGCTTTCCGTCATTACGGGCTGCAAAAACATTGAGGACACTACTATGGCCCAGCTACATACAGTACTACCCTTCCCATTGAGGACACTACCATGGCCCAGCTACATACAGTACTACCCTTCCCATTGAGGACACTACCATGGCCCAGCTACATACAGTACTACCCTTCCCATTGAGGACACTACTATGGCCCAGCTACATACAGTACTACCCTTCCCATTGAGGACACTACCATGGCCCAGCTACATACAGTACTACAGTACTTCCCATTTCAATTAATCAGCTTCAGTACTTGGACCTTAGGATTCTTTTGTGTCTTAGAAGAAAGGTACAAAACGTATTTATTCCCATTTCACTGTGTATCTCAAAGATTCCTCCTTCGTATGTCTCCCATTTCCCCACCACCCCCCCCCCTCCCACCTCCCCCCCCCCTGTCATCACTGTCCCCCCACTCTCCGCTACTGTCATCACTGTCCACAGCTTTCTGTCCACAATCATCTTTTCTTGTTTGGCCAATACATCTGCCCAAATCCAAAAAAAAAAACGCGAACAGTCATTTGATGTTAATATTTAATATTGTGGATAGAAAAAATATCGGAAGGACGGGCTAAAGAAGCTTGCTGAAAGGCCTTCCATCACAACTGGAAAAACAGCTTTGTGAACAGTACAGAGCCTTTTCCGTTAAACATAGGACATGCTTCTGTTCCTCTGAAGCAATAGCCACACTGACGGATATAAGACAATGCACCTCGTGGCTTTATGCAACGATAAATAGGACTAGTGCGCGCGCACACCTTACTTCCTTGCTTTTCATGTGTATGACTTTTCTCCACAGCTCTACCCAGTCTTCTGGGCCTAGAATGGCGGCACAGGGCGTACAGCTCATACCGTTCTTGCCCGACTCCAAAGCTTCGTCGACTGATCGGCGCACAGTCCACGAGTCCCACGAATAGCGGCACACCCCATGAGATCGACACATTTCGACACAGTCCACAGCCCAGAACATGTTTAGTGTCACGCACGGACATTCAAGGGACATAATTGTGCCTGTCGTATGGCGGAGTGGTTGCAGTGGTTTTTTTCCCCCCCCCCCCCCCCCCCCCCCCCCCCCCCCATGTCGATATTTTGGAGTTATGATGTGTTTTATTTTATTTTATTTTGTTTTTTTATTTTGTTGTGTGTGTGTGTGTGTGTGTGTGTGTGTGTGATTTGGTCGAGTTATTGTAGGTAGATTATCGACCAAAGAGGGTGCAGTTTGTGCTTATATTTGGCCCGTATCTATTTTTGTGATTGTTGTGGTTTGTGTTTTTTGATGTTTTATTGATGATTGGCTGATGAGTTATTGGAGATTGGTGTTTGGATATGGTTAGGTCCATATTTGGTCTTGGGTATAGGCTGTTAGTGATTATTGATTGATGATTGGAGGAGTTTGTTTGGAGTTTGTGTCTGTGCCGATACACAGTGTTCCTATGTTTAGAAGTGTGGCTTGATATTTTGGGTGACTGATTGTTGATTGGTCTTTGAGCAAGTTAGTGTTTTGAGTTTGTATCGATGTCGATATTCATGCCCTTATCTGGAGTCGTGTCGTGTCGTTCCCTGGGCAACCTATAGACGATTGGTTGCAGTCAGGGTGTGGCCTTGTCAGTTTCATGGTGTCTGTCACCTCTAGGTGTCGTCTGTCTTTTTGACTATCTAGTTAGTTGTTTGCGACTCCTGGCTCGAGACGGAGGTCTGATCCAGTGTCTGGTGAGGCAGTTTTGCCACTTGGTTTAGTGGGCTGCCTGGAAGTCCATCGGCGGGTCCTGGTGACAGCTCGGAGTTCCTTGGAGAAGTATTCGGTGTTTCGGTGTCTGCCTACAGCTTCCACGCATTTCAAGGGAGCGCGGGTTTCCCCGGCCTGGTGCTGCTTTGGCGGGTGTTCGTCTTGTGTCGTCTTCGTCGTCACCGTAACTCCAGGTATCGACATGGTTTAATATTTTTTGTTGCTGCTGCATCCTCCGGTCTGGGGCATCGTACCGGGTATTGCCTTGGCTTCTGTCTTCGGTATAGCTGACCTCTAGGTCATCGTGACAGACGACCGGGAGGGGTCGAGAGCATCCTTCGAGCATCGAAGCTTCCCTTCCTGCTGTCGAGATCTGCTGAGCTGCCGAGCCCTTCGTCGTCTTCAGTTTGTGTTACGGTGTTTTTGAAATTAGTGACCTTGTGTTGAACTTAGTGACATTATTGATTTGGCATTGTTCGGAGCTTCATCTACCGTGGCATCAAGACCTCAGTGACAGTGTGGTCACCAGTGCCCAAACTGTAAATGCCCGTGAGGAAAGGGAAAGAGTTGAGGTGAAAAATTGATTGAAAAAAAAAAAAAAAAAGATGGTTCGAGTGTGTGAAGGGTGAATGGTATTGTATATATGCGTTGTTGATGATCTCATATATATATATATATATATATATATATATATATATATATATATATATATATATATATATATATATATGATATATATATGTGTGTGTGTGTGGTGTGTGTGTGTGTGTTGTGTGGAGGGGGAATTGTAGTGAATTTTTTTTTTTTTTTTTTTTGAGGGGGTGTTGTTGTGTCCCCTTAGAAGTTTGTATTGCGTGGGCACTTTGGGTTCTGTAGGCCATCCTTCCCCTCTGGATGACCCAGCCCCAAGTTACCATGCGATACCCCCTGTAGTATCCTTGGTCCGATATTAACCCTGTGTGGGTTGGGGTCCTTTGAGGCTCCCGGGATCTGGAGTGGGGTGTGGGGGCATCATTTAAAAAAAAAATAATATTGATGATTGATGTGTTATTGTTTGAAGATCTTTTACTTGTTTTGTGTTGGTGGTGCGTGTGTGAGTGCGAATCTGAATAAAATTTGTTAGTTTGTCGCACCTATTATTTGGTGTTTTGTATTCTTTGTTCTGTGGTGTTAATAGCTTTAGAGTGTGGGCGGGTGGATTTAAAGGGGGTACCCTTTCACATTTGGGTATTCCTGTCACCGCACTAGGCGAAGTGACGACATTTAGCAATGACGTTCGTCCGCTGAAAATGAGCAATGTTCGGGGGGGGGGGGGGGGGGGGGGGGGGGGGGGGGAGCGTGACATTTAACGTGGACACTGCTGCTGGACCGGACCTGTGACGTCTAGGAGAACTTCCACAAGGTGGGTTTTTTTTCGGGGTTCAATGCGACTAAGCGGAGGACATACCGTTCCATACAACACGAGCGCGCGTACCCATGAACACTTAAAACATTTTGCAGGTGGCTGCAAATGCGTGGTGGGCGAAGGGTATGCCTTGCTTTACAGAATTCAAAAAAAACATTACAACTCAGCACAGCACATGGGTGCACGAGCCCATGCATGCGCTTGTTCCATTCCACGTGCAAGTGTTTTCCAGACGAGGCCATACTGCACCATAGACTACAGACTTTCTCTAAAACACCCCTAAACACGCAGGCACATGAAAAGGGTAGCGCGCACACGCGCGCTCGCAAACCCACATGCACAAACCCACCGTTCTCTTCGTAATAAGATCTATTTAAGAAATAAAAAAAAAAAAAAAAAAAAAAACGAAGTGTGTTCAAAATGTAAAAAAAAAAAAAAAAAAAATGTAGCAGCTCTAATGGGCTACGAGGGTATCACTTTCTCAGTACAGTCGTAGCCGCTTATAACGATTCGCCAGGGACATTCAAATTTGCTTCGTTATATCCGGCTTTCGTTACAACCGACGCGCGCGGTTATAACGAATTTCGATCCGATTGCTTCGTTATATCCGGCGTGACGTCTCGTCTCTCTCTCTCTCTCTCTCTCTCTCTCTCTCTCTCTCTCTCTCTCTCTCTCCCCACACAAAAGAATTTGCTGTAGTGTTATCAGATGAAGAACTTGTGATGAAATCAGTTGCGAAATTCGAAGGATAGTCAAAGTTAGGATAATGCATCAAAATGCATTATAATAGATATATGAATGATAATACTATTCATCGCATGTAGAGGAGATCATCGTTTGATTGAGTGGATGGTTTGAGTCAGTCTTACAATTTCTTTTTTTTTTTTTTTTTTTTTTCTAACGTTTTTTTCTTTCTAACGATATTGGATTACTCCTGTGAGATAGGACATCCGGAGATGTTCCGATTATTATTTTTTTTTTTTAACCTTTGATTTAATGCACACTGGGAATAAGTGGGTACTATTTGTTTGCAGTGAAAGGAACAACCCCCCCCCCCCCCCCCCCTTTCCCCTTATCAAAAGACCTCTTTGGTAATGGTGGGAGAAAGGGGCAGAGGAGGGGTGGGGGTGGGGGTTGGGGAGACGGAAGGAAGGCGAGGCGGGGGGGGGGGGGGGGGGGGGGGGGAGGAAGACAGCATAAAGAACATACTGCTCAACAGAGACCGATTTCCCTCATCCGACTAGCTGCTGGACTTCGACAAGAAGGTATGGTATGGGTGTTGGCAAGTGTTTGCGTTTCTGCGCTTCTTTCCGTCAAAATATTAAAGGTGACTTTTTTTTTCAATGTGCGCAACTTTTATAACTCTAATTATTACCGTTTGCATTTTCTTGAAATGTAAAGCGCTGTTGAGCATTTTTTATGGAATATGCACCATACAAATACATATATCATTATATTATTATTATATTATTATTATGATTGAAATTCTAGCATAGAATGTAAATATTCCCTTAAACTGTCTAAGCCTACTCGACATTTTCTGCGACCAAACGCTAACAACTATTCGACGCAAAAAAAGCTTTCTTATGATTCTCTCTGCAAGTAGACCCCCCCCCCCCTCAAAAACTGTTATATAAAACATATCATTATCAAAATACAATGAGTGAATTAAACACTACCCATCCCACCCAATTTGATGAACCCAGGCACCGTATGACTGTACCAGAACACTCACCGGCTACGTTCTGTTTTGCCACACATCACAGGTACAGCACGTGCTTTCTCCCCCGCGACGGACGGCGGTCTGATATTAATCGTAGAGATTCAGGGAAAGCGGTGATTGGATGCCGAATGATCACGTGGCACGACAAACCTCCACAGCAAAGCGCTTGCATTGATTGGATGCCGGATGATCATGTGATTCGACAACTCGCACGCATGTGAGACACGACTTGCTGTGATAAAGGAGAAAGTGCTTACAGTGGCTGGATGCCGAATGATTATGCGATACGACAAACTGGCACGCACGTGAAACACGACTTGATGTGCGTAAAGTGCCTCAGACCATGGCGACGTGGCAACGTTGCACATTGCTTCAGTCCACGTCACTCAAATCAATATTTAACACGTTATGTCAAATAATACTTTACAAAGCCGTGCTTTTGTTGTGCTAGTTGTCCTGAAAATCGTGACTCTGAATCCAGAATATAACAATGGAATTAATATAATTATAACAATTTTCATACATAGCTATTGTAAAAATAAAATCACTGACGTAGAAAAAGATTTCGTATCAGATACCAAGGCCTAAACCATGACTCGAGTCGACCAAGGAAAGAATTAGATGGACGTCTGTCTGTACGTATACTTGTGCAAACATGGTGTGATTGACCGGTTTCGACAAATCAGTCAGTTTCGGACAGATGTTTATAGTTAAGCCGGTTTTGATGTTTTTAACTATCGGCATTCTGATCGGAAGAGAAGAAGCCATGGCACGCCATGTGACGATAACAGAACGTGAAGAAAGAGAAAGTAGGGAACACATTCGAAAAATCCACCTCCAGCACCACTGACACCTCTCCCCCCCCCCCCCCCCCCCATGGGGCTAATCAGGCAGGTGGTGTGTCCCGTCTCCCCCCCCCCCCCCCCCCCCTCTCCATTGTCTGTGAATGAGACCATCACATGGGCCATCAAAACAGAGATATATCTTTATGGGCACCAAACCTACATGTACGCACACACACACACACACACACACACACACAGTGTGTGTGTGTGACACACACACACACACACGCGCGCGCGCACACGCGCGCGGTGTGTGTGTGTGTGTGTGTGTGTGTGTGTGTGTGTGTGTGTGTGTGTGTCCGCTCGAGTGCGTGTGTGTGAATATGTGTGTGTGTGTGCACATGCGTGTGTGTGTGTGTGTGTGTGTGTGTGTTGTGTGTGTGTGTGTGTGTGTGTGTCCGCTCGAGTGTGTGTGTGAATATGTGTGTGTGTATGTGTCTGCGCACATGTGTGTGTGTGTGTGTGTGTGTGTGTGTGTGTGTGTGTGTGTGTGTGTGTGCACGTGTGTGTGTGTGTGTGTGTGTGTGTGTGTGTGTGTGTGTGTGTGTGTGTGTGTGTGTGTGTGTGTGTGTGTGTGTGTGTGTGTGTGTGTGTGTGTGTGTGTGTGTGTGTGTGTGTGTGTGTACGTGTGTGTGTGTGTGTGTGTGTGTGTGGGGGTCGGAAACGATAAGCCTCTTTTGACAGAGAGAGTAAAGCACACACATGTGCAAAGATACAGACGGATAGACAGACAAGCAGACGGGCCAACACACAGACAGGCTGGGAAAAGGTAGGCAGGTAAAGACAAAAGGCGGTGGATAGGGTGCTGGTGTTTGGGCACGACATCGGGGGAAGAAGGGGGTAATTTGTAGCTGATGGTGTTTTCGGTGCATGGGGAGAAAGGGGGTAATTTGTAGCTGATGGCGTTTCGGTGCATTGGGGAGGAAGGGGGTAATTTGTAGGGAGACAACGATTCTATCTTAACACAAATAGTTTTTCTCTCCCTACCTAGATGACTGAATCCTCAGAGCGTGCTCCTCACCTGAACAAATAGACACGCCCCCACGCATTGCACCACACACACACACACACACACACACACACACACACACACACACACACACACACACACACACACACACACACACACACACACACACACCCCTGCACTGGCAGCATCTGACTAGTTGAACAAGACAGAGATTAACTTTTCTGTGTGAAATGAAGCCTTATCTCTGACTTCTGTTATGTAAAAATGATCTATGAGCACTGAAAAAAAAACAAAAAACAAAAAAAAAACGTGCACACTCTCTTCAACTGGCAAGTCTGGGTTTATCTTCAAATCTTATCTTGTCGACTTAAACTTTCTGTTGTGTTCTTGTGCACAGTTTTCAGTTGTGGGTGTACAGACTGTTCCGTCTTGTTCTTAATCCAATGACCATAGTATATAATTAGAGGTCTGATACATGGTAAGTAGGAAGGCGTACTCTGGCCCGATACCTGTGTCTCCAGCCTT
>JADBJO010032589.1:0-15531 GCA_016801955.1 Conus betulinus
GTGTGCATGACATTAGATAGACAGATCTGATTGGAGACTTTACTATATAAAGGCAAAACCCCAGGAAGGTAGGTCTCATTGAACCGACGATAATAATAAGTGATGTCAAACTGTTTATACTAGATATCTTGTCTGAATTTTTAGCCATGTTATGTTCAATGAAGGTACACACAATCTTCGTTCTGGTGGTCGATACCACAGTTTCTGATACTTTCATACACCGTTTGTCTACGTGTTTTTGTCCGATTTCTTATTCTTCACAAACCCATGACTTTGAAATCCCAAAGGTGTTAGGTGGTCTAGGTAATGAGAGCCACAAATGATGCAGTTTTGATTAATAAGTTAACTTAGAATTGCAACCCTAGCCAGTGTAGCTGCTCTCTCATCCAAATGTTGAACAGATGTTACACTTCTGCTATTTGGTCTGATGAATTGATACCTGAAGAGTGCGTGAGTTATTGATAAATTCCCAGCATGTTGAACTTTTGGAAATTCCAGACCAGACCCAAGCGCAAAATTTAAAAAAGTACTTGCCCAATTTGTACTATTTTTCCATGGTGTATATCCAAATCATCATATGACTGTATATTCCTAAAGTATTCATGTATCTATCAAATGATCATATCACTTTTAAAAAAAAGTCAGTATCATCTGCATATCAAAAGTTTAAGTTCCATATAACTAATCATTTTTTTACGTATGTAAGTACATATTTACGCGATATCAACGCTAAATTTTAACACATGTTATATATAACTAAGCTGATTCTGGATCACCCTGTCGGTATCCTGGTTCTGTTTTAAACCAGTCTGAAATGATCCACGATTTACTATTCCTGTTGACGTTTTCTGGCCATTTGCATGCATCTTGTTGAAACTGGAATGCTTTTTCACACTTCAAATATAAACCCCAGCTAACTGAATCAAAGTTCGTTTTTGTCATAATCAATATTCGACAAACGGTTCAATGATATCAGTGTTGATTAATACTGAAACGCAGATTCTCTTGTTATTGTGATGGAGACACCAACGTCTGGTATGTCAGTTTTTGAAGGAAATCTTACTGATGGTAAAGCTGTGGAGAAGACTGTGCCTGTGCCTTTCAACCACACAGTTGTGGTTAGTTTCAAAGAATATTCTCAAAGAATGGCACACGTATCACTGTATCGTTCCTCAGAAAATTCTGTCCGTGGTTTTAATGGAAAGTTTGAAATACAGAAACATCTCGTATGGGAGCGGTGGAGTCAACGCAGTTCAGATGTTGCCCATGTGTTTTCAAACCCTGCAACTAACTGTCATGGCAGAACTAAAGCACTTCACGAAAGGAACCTGCTTTAGACTGTTCTTTTCATTCTTCCCTGACACAGGTTTGGCGTGTTTATACACCCAGAGGCTGGAACTGTTCCGTGAAGCATTACACCAGCTTCCAACACCACCTGGCCTGCAACCTAAAGACGGAGTGTGAAGATGGACGAGATGAAACGGGTGATTGTCCCTACAGCAGTCCTCAGTGTGATGGACTGCTAGCACTTTGCAACAGCTGCTACAAACTTGTCCACAGTCTGAGAGGATTTGTCAGTAACAGCACAGATCTGAACAAACGGGCTGATGAGTATTGTACTTTAACACAAAAACAACAAGATGCTGCTCCAGTGTGTCTTTCTACATGGCTAGCAATGTTTAGAAACAAAACAAAATTACACAGTGGCTGGTTTGACTGGCTTTTGGTTGGTTTTGCATTCAAGAGATAACTCCTTGCCAGAGATGTACAATTATGCTGTGGTAAACAATAAAAGGACAGTCATTCATCATTTCTGGAGTCATAGTGCTGGTAGGGCGACAAGAGCGAAGACGTGTTTCCACACTCTTGTAAGAGGGACAAACAACATACATCTACAGATGGTCTTTTGTGTAAGCAAACGTGCCCGTTTTTTTAGGTTTGGGACAGTATGTGAACTCACACGTAATAAAACAGCAACACAATATTCTGATTTGAAGATTGTATTATTAAATAACATTTCAGTTTCAATATCATCAGGACATCAATACATGACGAAATGCCCTGATGGCCATGTCACACATACATTTCTTCTATGTGGTTCTGACCCATACCAAATTGTGTCAGGAGACAACCTCTGCTTGTGCTGTTTCAAGCATATCATCACATATAGACACATTTGATTCATCTGATTACCGTGTCACTTCTTTTGCCACGTTCATATGTAGTGATGACTCCACACGGATTTCATACACCTTAGTATGCGACTTCCTAACGGACTGCCCTGATGAGAGTGATGAATCCTTTTGTAAACATCCGCCTTGCTCCAGGACGTTTACATGTAACAATGGCGAGTGCCTGCTTTTTGAAAAATTATGTGATACTATATTCCATTGCCGTGATGTGTCATCAGACGAAGTAAACTGCCCTCGCATGAGGTCTTTCAGTTGGTCTTCTGACAAACAAACGTGTCCATCTCCAGCTCTTGTGGAGTTTAATGGAATTGCACAGTTCCACTCCACCCCAATGAAGGCCAATGAGTCTTGTCCTGACAGCCACTATCGTTGTCCTGGTAACTTCAATGATTGTCTGCCTGTATATACACGGTGTAATGGGCCATATATGTGTATTGATCACCACGATGAAGAGGGATGTGAGAAATGAAATGTCCAGGCTATTTTCGATGCCGGCTTTCAACAATATGTTTACACAGTGACCACACGTGTGTGATGGCTGGCCTCATTGCCCGATGAACGACGATGAATTGGCATGCAGCGCGCACATGTCCTACACAGTGTCTTTGTCAGGGTCACACCTTTCTGTGTCCTAAGCCTTTCTCTGCAGCTCTCATTCCTCATCTTCGCTACTTGGATGCCACAGGGTCAGGTCTGACACTGCATGATGTGAGTAATAACACTCTCCTGGTTAGTTTAATCCTTGTAAATTGCTCATTGACGTTCTTGCCCAAAGTCCATTGGTGAATGTCAGGTTTCTTGATCTCAGTGGAAACCTACTCCAGTATGTAAACTTGACATCTGTTTGGTGTTTAGAAAATTTGTACACACTCTCCCTGTCTAACAATCCCCTGTCCTCTCTCTACACTGACCTCTCCTTGGTTGACCAGCATAGTACCTTCACTGTGTTACATTTGGCCCACACCACACTAACTGTATTGGACACTAAGGTCCTGTCACCTTTTCCCCGCTTACAGAAACTGAATTTGACATTTACTACTATTCATACGATTAGCCCAGTTGGGTTTAGGTTCACACCACAGTTAAAAGACTTTACATGGATGGCAGTCCAGTTCAAATATTTCCACCTGATTTATTTAAAGGACTTTCCAATTTTCGCTTTATATCCACTGAGAACTATAGAATTTGCTGCAAAGAAATACTTCCCCATAACTTCGATACCTTAGTGTGCCTCGCCCCAGCAGATGAAATTTCTTCATGTAGAGATCTGTTACAGTCATGGACGTACCGAGCGTTCCTGTGGCTGTTGCATTTCTGTCTTTGACTGGTAACGTTTTCTGTGGCTGTGCACGATCCTGTGTGAAGAGCATGATGTCTTCAGGCGGTTACAGTGTGTTTGTCACCAACCTCACCATGGCTGACTTTCTGATGGGTGTCTACATTGCTTTATTGGGGTGGCTGATGAACGGTTCCGTGGACAATATCTTCACAACGATCATATGTGGAAAAACAGTGCGGTCTGTAAGGTGGCTGGTGTGTTGTCTTTATTATCTAGTGAGGTGTCCGTCTTGATCATCTGGCTTATAACGCTGGATCGTTTTGTTGTCCTTTGCTTTCCCCTTCACTTCTGTCAGGTTTGGCAGAACGTCAGCTTCAGTAGCCTGTTTGTTGAATTGGTTGCTTGGCTGGGTTTTAGCCGTGTTGCCTTTACTACCCATGACATCTCACTGGGAATTTTATGGCCAAACAGGTATTTGCATCCCTCTGCCAGTTACAAGAAAAACTTTCAAAGAAAATTCTACATTATAAGTGTTCTGATCATTTTCAATTTTGTTCTATTTTTTATCTATCTCTATTGGTCAAGCTTTAATCTACTGGTCAGTTCAGGGCAATTCAGTGAAAACAAATTCTACCAAAGTGTCACAAGACATGACCATAGCTCGTCGGTTGATCACTGTTGCTGTGACAGACTTCCTGTGCTGGTTTCCTATTGGTTTATATGGGGATGTTGGCACTGAGTGGCATTCCGATTCCTGGAGAAGTGAATGTGGCTCTTGCTGTGTTTGTTTTACCTTTAAACTCTGCGGTAAATCCATTTTATATACCTTCAACACGTTCGCTGAGAAAAGGAGAAAAGCTAATGAAGGTAAAATGGTAAAATGGCTCGAATCACATTCCAGTGTGATTGCTGATTAACGATTTTTTTAAAACCGTTCAGTACATCCTATGGCCTAGTGGTCCTTTTCATGCGTCACTGACATTCGTTCTTTCTTTCTGCTTTGTTATGGCCTTAAATGCAGCCATTGAGGATCGTTTCTTTACTACATGTCCCACGTTCTTTCATCCATGAACAAAAAGCTTTCTTTTTGTTTTAGTTCTTTACATTTCCCCTCTTCCCACACCCACCCTTACACCCCCTTTTTCCCCCCCCTCCCCCCCCCCCCCCCCCCTTTTTAACAAAAATTTTTGTCTTATTTCTGTTTTGTTAACCTTTTTCCCAGACAACTTGCAGCATATTTGTAGCATCCCCATATAATGTGCGCATGAAACGAAATGTGTGTGTGTGTCTGTGTGTCTGTGTGTGTGTGTGTGTGTGTGTGTGTGTGTGTGTGTGTGTTTGCGCGCCCGCGCGCAAGCAGCGTGTGGCGCGTTCATGTTCATGTGTGTGCGCTCGCGCTCGAGCGCGCGTGCGCTTGAGTGTGTACAGTGGTGTGTGTGTGTGTGTGTGTGTGTGTGTGTGTGTGTGTGTAGGATGGAATTCTGTTTTACATCTCGTCACACATATAGGTGATTGCAGACGTCTAAATAACATAGTGTTTACAATTTTAGACTATTACCATAAAAGAAGAGAAGAGCACGATGTGGTTACCTGAACAAAAATGGACAGATGAATTATAGGACAGTAACTATGTAAAAATTAGAGAAAAATAACTAAAGTAATCTAACTTACGATTATGATTATAAAATGTTCCTTAATGGACTTTCCAAAAGGTTACTCGTTAATTTAACAAGAGAAATCGACCTGGCAACGAACCTAAAAAGTCAAACACATTAACATGCTAAAAGTCTAAAAGTCAGGCTTGAAACCGGTCGGCTAATCGACACAAAGTTTGACAGAGTGCGCCGACGAGGTTTTGATGAGGAACTGTATTGACTCCAGAAATCCCTCTCGATTATATGACTAATTTCCTTGTGTGACAAAGAACAATCAACCTTAATACTACCTAATATATTCTTTGCTCCCCTTGTTGCTGCTCTATCTGCTTGATCGTTAAAAACGAAAGAGGTGTGTGATGGAACCCAAGAAAATACAACATTAGTACCTATCATGTAAAGACAGTGCTATCTCAAAAAATAATTCCTCTCTCTGTGCATTTTCAAAACAATACACACTTTTTAATACTGACTGTGAATCAACACAAAACAGGATATATTAAATATTGAGACTGGCAAGGAAATTAAATAATTTAATGCCATCAGGACAGCGACAAGTCCAGCTGTAAAAATGGAATGACCTTACCTAAATAATATGATTTTTCAGCTTTGAAATCTGGAATTACAAAGCCAGATCCCGCACTACCATCATCAAGAACTGAGCCATCAGTGTATACTTTCAAATAGTTAGTAAACTTTTCTTTCATGTCAGTTTTGACAGATGCTGCTAAGACATGCGGCGACATCGCCTTATTTAGATCAGAAAAAAAAAAATGTTCACTTACTTTCGTTAGTTCTCAAGGGGGGTACCGGTGGAACCAGTACGCGAGGCGCTACCTCGTGTGGGTTAATCTTTGATGAATTAAAAAACGTCTGAAACATATGATGAACGAAGCGTCTCTAAATTTGAATTTTTCTGTGCATTTTTCGAAAAATAAATGTTGGATTGTGTATTTAACTCTTCAACTTCGTCCACAGCAATCCGTCTCACTACATATTTTACAGAACTTAGTTACCTTTCTTCATCAAGTGGCAAAAGGCCTGCTATCTTATAAGCTTCAGAGGACTTAGTGTGCACAGGTACACCCAGGGCCAACTTTACAGCTTTACTGTCAATTCTTTGAAATTTCTCTAAATGTGATCGTGGAGCAGAAAAGAATACTTCCTGTCCATAAGTCAGTCTTGATCGTACAAGACTGGTTGCTAATGCAACAAAATTTTGGGATCCTGTCCCCATGGAGAGTGACTGACAATTTTTAGAAAAAGTTCAAACTTTTAACCAATTTAGTAACAATTGAGAGTCATTTTTTTTTTTTTCCAGTTTAGTTTTGGTGTAAGTAGGACACCTAAGAATTTTACTTCAAGTTTGTAAAAAAATTCCCGTCCTCCCAGAAAGAATATAGGCAAGTTACTTGGGTTATATACATTGTTAAAGAGAACCAAATGTGTCTTTTCAACAGAGAATTGAAAGCCGTTCCAATGCATATTACTATTTAATTTATCCAGCTCGTTCTGAAAGAGCTTCTGATATAATTTGTGACGTAAATTTGTTCTTTTCTTTAAAGATACATTAATTCATATTGCAATGTCATCAGCATATTGAGCTACCTTGGTATATGATGAAAAAACATGTATATAGTCATATATAGCATTACGTTGAATAACAATGGGGGGAGATTATAGAACCTTGTGGAATTCCCACATTTATAGATCTTGAGGATGATAAAGTCACACCAATGTGGTCATTATGTGTCTCACATTTAAAACGGATTTCACATAATTGTAGACGTGACCAGAAAGACCACCAATCTGTTTTAATTTATACAATAATCGGCTGTGTGTGTGCCACACTCTGTCGTAAGCTTTAGTAAGATCAAACAAGGAAGCAAGGACACTTTTATGTTTAGAGAAACTGTTTCTTAATTTGAGTAGTTAGTCGTGTCAGGTGATCAATTGTACTTCGTCCTTTTCTAAAACCAGCTTGATGTGAAGAAAATACATCATTTTTGTCACATTAATAGGCCATTCTGAGATTTACTATTTTTCCATGACCTTTCCAGTATGAGACGTGACTGAAATGGGTCTATAGCTAGACGTCTCAGACCGAGGCTTACCCTGCTTTAGAATAGGAGTCACAATAGACGTCTTCCACATATCAGGAATTTCTCCACATTCCCAGCATTTGTTAAATAATTTATGTAAAATGACTATCCAGTTCTCTGGTAAATGGTTTAACATAGTGCAAGAAATCCCATCCAAACCAACCGAAACCTTTTTATTTCCCAACAGACGGATAGCATTCCTGACTTTCTATAAAGATATTGATACATTCATAGTACTATTGTTGTTTGGTACATGATCTCTATATAGTTCTCAGTATTTTTTTCTTCAATCTAAACGACTTTTGCTCATTAGGCAAACATTCAATACAACATGTTTTAACGTACATAGATGCAAATTCCTCAGCCTTTTCTTTGGGAGATAGAAATTCTTACTTGTTGTTTTGATTGGGTGATCTTGGAGTTTAATGCCCGATTTCATTTCTTTCACTTTATCCCACACGTTTTGCATGTCTTTACTGTCAGATACTTCATTTAGACAGAACGGTGACCAGTATTGTCTTTTTGCTTGCGCTGTAACTCTGTTTGCTTTTATTTTTGTACTGCACATTTCTTTATGAGGTGCATCTTTGATCTCTTGCACAGGAACTTTTCTAACTTTCAGCCAATTAAGATAAGCTAATGTGTTTGCTTTAACAGCCTCTTTGCAAGCCTGATTCCACCAGGCATTCCCTGAGAATGTTTCACACCTTTTTTATCCTTTTTTTGGAATAGCTAAAGCAGCAGCCTCAAGAACTGCTTTCTGAAAGTTATCAAAAAAATGTTAACATCCTCACAAATGACTTCACTCTCAGTCTTCTCAGTGAGGTAATTTTGAAAACTTTCCCAATTTGCCTTTATGTAATTAAATGTGGGTATAACATCTTCACCACTAACTTTAGATCCAACGGATTCTTTAAAAGATAAAAGTATTGGCACATGGCCTATACCTTGTGGATCATGGGCTGTATCCCACTTTGCTGTTAATGCTAAAGCAGGTGAAACAAAGTAAGATCAAGCGCCGATGCTCTATGATGAGATATGTCTGGGATGCGCGTAGTTCTACCGTCGTTAAGCAAAACTGAAGATGAGTCTACAACAGTTTCCAGAAAATCAGGGTGAGAAACTATTTGACAACTTTTATCCCAGAAAGGAGCATGAGAATTGAAATCGCCACCGACGATCCACTTTTCTTTAGAACGGTGTAGAGATCGTAACCAGTTAGTATTGTGCCCATCAGGGCCCTTAGGGTAATAAACTGATGCAAAATATAAAATGTGATTCTTTGAAACCTTCATTTTATAAAGGATGCCAACACATTGACCGTATCTTTTGTAAAAGAAAGAGGACTAACGTATGTGTAATCTAAACCACATTGTACATAGATAGCTATACTAACTTTATTAGAATCTTTGCATATATGATAAACCAGGGGATAGTAATAACCTTGTAACTTTGGCAACTTCTGCTGAATGACATTTAGGGACTGGAGGAGAAGTACACGATGAAATTTAGTAGAAAGATGCATACACAAATTATCAATATTAGTTGACAAGGAACGTGCGTTCCATTGTAGAACAGACAAATTATCACATGTGTTGTTCTTTTTCTTCCTGGTCATATGTTAACCTAATTTAATGGTGGATATGTATCATATAGGTGACGCAGTACAATAACCAGATCAAAACTGTGAAAAGCAGACGTTACCCAGAGAACGGGGGAGGGGGGGGGGGTGCTTTGGAGATTTTTTTCCACGGGGCTGATCATGGATAAGTAATTGACTATCATGAACTCTTGTATGTTGATTTGGGGATGACAGGCTATCAGAATGGCCTCCTACTGAAAACTGCTTCACACAATATGATAATTGGGCCTGATGCTGAACAAAAAAGACGCCCGAGGGGAAAATGGCAGATGGTTGCGCTGTTTTAACATCCGTAGGCGTCAGCAGAGAAGATAATTGTTGGACATTTTGTTGACTAGCCCTCTGCCAGGAAGATGACTGCTGGTCGCCATGTTGACCAACTGATGACTTCAGGGAAGATGACTGCTGGTCGCCATGTTGACCAACTGATGACTTCAGGGAAGATGACTGCTGGTCACCATGTTGACCAACTGATGACTTCAGGGAAGATGAATGCTGGTCGCCATGTTGACCAGCAGATGATTTCTTGAGGGAGATGAATGCAGGTTGCCATGTTGAACAGCAGATGACTTCTTGGAGGGAGATGACTGCTCCATGTTGACCAGCAGATGACTTCTTGGAGGGAGATGACTGCTGGTCGCCTTGATGACCTGCACATGACTTCTTGACTTGTGTGTGTGTGTGTGTGTGTGTGTGTGTGTGTGTGTGTGTGTGTGAATTCTGAATGCATACAAATGTCACATTTTTAAGGGGTGGACGGTGGGGGGGTGGGGTGCTAGTGAGCTGTTTCAGTTGTTCCGTCTGATGTGTTTGTTTACTTTTTGTATGCTCTTTTCATAGTCCTCTTGCCTGTAGAATTCTTTTCGAGTGTTTACAGTGGTGTGGAAATTTTGTGGCTCGAAGTGAGAATGTTATACTGGTAAAAAGTACTTTCATATTTGATTTGTATCTCCTCAAAGCATTGCTACTGACAGCATCCCTTTGAAGAAAAAGAAAGAAAGAAAAAGGAAAACACCAAAAAAGAATAAAATGAACTGGAATTTAGACAACGAAAGTATACAGGAATGTGTGTGTGTTTCAGAATGCATGCATGTGCAAGCGCACCTGTGTGTGTGTGTGTGTGTGTGTGTGTGTGTGTGTGTGTGTGTGTGTGTGTGTGTGTGTGTGTGAATTGTGTTAGAGTCCGTTTTGAGAAACGAACGTCTATTTTAATCATGGACATTAGATTCATACTGACTAAACAGCTGGCTGACTCAGATGGCAAACGTTTTGCTGGAATCGTTGTGCAGGTGTGCCCCATCCCGTCATATGCATGGCCACGCATATCTCACACCACACACAGTGGACATACTCTTTATGAACATGCAGGGTTTTAGATATGACAAATATATCATCCCTTTCCTGGTTGTGCCTCATGTGTGATGTTTGGGGCTTAAATATAAAGAAATGTTTTTTCACAGCAAGGACGTTTACATGTTTAAAAATTAAAGCAATGCCATTCACCGTATTCATCGTGGTGTGCGCACTCATTTTCAATACTTTGAATGCTAGGCATTTGATCGTTTGCAGAAATATACATATGTGTGACCGTAAGATTATTCAAGTATCTCCCAATTTCCGTTCAATATATGTTTATATTTCGATTTTTCGCAGAATCATACCAGAACAAATGTGACAGAATGCCCTTCCCTTTGGCAAACTTCAAATCTCCACCGGTGATGACAACATCAGTGAGTTACGAATGTTTACAGTCAGTGTTCGACGGATGGACAGAAGAATGAAGGGACAGGTCAGTGAGACCAGTGACAGTATGGTGGCAAACTAAACCTTTCATGTGCATTCCTCCACCAGTCCACAGAACAGATGTAAGGGGGTGAAGTGGAGGATGAGAGACAAAATATCTGATGAAAGAATGGCACAAGATATCTCCCCATCCCCCTGTCACCATCCCGTTATTCTTAATAACATTGTTGACTATTCAACATTTTCAAGGAGGAGGGGAGGACAGGAGGGACTTAACAGATAAATAAAGGAACTGACACAGGCTGAGTTAACGTCCTTCTCGTAGAAACAGTGGCGCGTTACGAGCTCACTTCTGGCAAGTGCTTACACGACCTGCTTTGCAGAAGGTGAGACCACCGTGCCAAACTTTCTTTTACGAGTGTGCGGCGTAGGGCAGGGAAGGGGATGGAGGGGGAGAAAGAAACAGAAACAGAAATGTGATTGTGAAAAGTTCATCCCCACATCTCTTTCTGTCAAACATTCTGTCACAGTTCCTTATTTGTTCTTTTTTTTTTTCTCTCTCTCAAATCAACAGGTCCTTTACATGTTGAGCACGCTCATCATCAATGTAATGCAATTTACTAATGTAGCAGGCATGGTGCTTCACTCTGATTATGTGGTGTAGGCTAGTTCTGTATTCAGCAATATAACAATGCAATATCTCCACTTCCCAAGAATGTCATGAAATGGTCTGATCTTGATATTTTATCAGTGTATAAAGCAGTTATTGTACTTGGGATTACATATAAAAAATGACAATTATTTACATAACATTTCTTACTGAAATGTTAATTGCAGAATTACGGTCGTTACGATTTATTAGCACCTGAGAGCAAAGGACAACTGAAAAGACCTTAAACTTATTCATCCTTCTGCTGCAGCATTTGATGTTGCTCAGTTTTGATGTTACTCACTAAGAAAGTGCCAACACTTAAACTTCTCTCTCTCTCTCTCTCTCTCTCTCTCTCTCTCTCTCTCTCTCTCTCTCTCTCTCTCTCACACACACACACACACACACACACACACACACACAGAGAGAGAGAGAGAGAGAGAGAGAGAGAGAGAGAGAGAGAGAGAGAGAGAGACACACACACACACACACACACACACACACACACACACACACACACACACACACACTGAAAGTGTATGATAACACAGTCTCCGATTTTACTCATGTTATTTTCGAAGAAAAGCTGAAGGACATAAATTTGAACATCTTTTGCCAGTCAGTGCCTATACCTTTCCTAACCAAATCACAGGTACGAAAATGAAAACACATTTGTACATCGAACCTGAAAAAATCAATGTATACAGCATCAACAGGGAGCTGGAATAGCTCAGTTGGTAGAGCGCCTGACTCGCAATCTTGGTGAACCTGGGGTTGCGGGTTCGAACCTCCGCCAGGGCGTTTCGGTACAGGGGGATTTTTCCCTCGGAGTTAACATTGGTTCTGACTCCATTTCCCATACAGTCCTTCGAATGAGACTATAAACCGAGGTTCCGTGTGTGAACGCACGCATAACATCTTGCACACACGTAAAATCCCATCACCAACATTCGGAAGAGTAGGCCAGTTTGGCCGTTGGTATGGATAACACGTTACACATAGCATGCACCCTGAGTGAGAATGGAAAGAATGAAGGAAGTAAGGAATGATGAGTGATCGATATTGAACGATGCTAACTGGATGACACGGGAAACGACTGAATGAAGCGCCAGCTGGCAGCTCTTCAGTCGGCACTACCCAGGTAGGCAGCCCGTTGTGTAAACGAGTGTTGATTGTAAAGCGCTTAGACCTTGGCGTCTAGCCGAGAGTAGGCGCTATATAAGTATTCATTATTATTATTATTATTATTATTATTATTATTATTATTATTATTATTATTATTAACAGCATTACTTTGAATGAACACTCCCTTCCATTACCTACCCCCCCCCCCCACACACACACACACACACACACACACACACACACACACACACACACACACACAAATCATGATCTGGAACAGCTGTGACATCAAGGGCTTGGAGTAGGCATGATTTACTGGATGGTGTGGATGTCTGGAACAATCTAACATCAGACCGTCCAGGGAATCGCACGAACTTACCACATGTTCCGCTGTATGTTTGCCCTGTTGGTTTGGCCAGATCATATTTCTGACCTGCATTCAGATACCTATAAACGACTATGAAGTCAACTGTTACCACATCATCTGCTAGGCTTTTCTCGCCTTACTTTCTCTTCCTTTAGCCCTACAAAAAAACTAAATCATGTTTGAAGTCAACAACAGAGCGGGCTTCTTGAAAACTTGTATAACATATCTCTACAGTGTGCGCACGCCCGTGCGCGTGCGCGCGCGCCTGCACACACACACACACACACACACACACACACACACACACACACACACACACACACACGCATACAGATACACACACACGCGCGCACGCACGCACGCACTCACTCTCGCACACACACACACACACGCAAGCAAGCACACACGTACGCACGCACGCACGCACACACGCACGCACACACACACACACACACACACACACACACACACACACACACACACACACACACACACACACACACACACACACACGCAAACTGCCTTTTCTATGTGACAGCTCAGATTCTTCTTCACTGATACTTCTCTTTCCATACATATGCATACATTTCAGACCCTATTTCTGTTTTGCAGAATTTGGAAACAAGTTGTACGTTGGAGAGGGGGGGGGGGGGTCTTTGCTCCCACGCGTACAGAGACTGAATAATACTGGGAATCCTCCCTAAACTGGATCGGGTTTGTCAGGTTATGCTCGTTACGGATGCTACAGATGATCTGTGAACGAAAGACAATGAATCTGCAACACTGCAGTGTAGGTCAGGAAAATTAGCAACACTCCCTGAAACGCATCAGCTGAATGGGTAAAGCCGGACCGTGTGTTTTCAGTCTCCCTTTTGAGTCTTCAGCATGTTAGGCTTTGTGTAAAAACTAGTGGCAATCTTTCAATTCCATGTCTTGCTACTGAGGAGTATTGAAAGTCACCAACACAGCACGTCTCTGATACTAACCATCAGACCAAACTGGCTGGTTTGTCTGAACAGTTTATGAAAATTATGGACAATTACGATAGAGAAAGATTTTTAACTGCCTATACGAAATTTGAAAAAAAAAAAAATTGTCATTCATTCATTCATTCTTCTCTCTCTCTCTCTCTCTCTCTCTCTCTCTCCTCTCTCTCTCTCTCTCTCTCTCTCTCTCTCTCTCTCTCTCTCTCCTCTCTCTCTCTCTCTCTCTCTGTCCTGTGTGTCTCTCTCTGTGTGTGTGTGTGTGTGTGTGTGTGTGTGTGTGTGTGTGTGTGTGTGTGTGTGTGTGTGTGTGTGTGTGTGTTTTCTGCAGTGAAATCATTGCAAGAGACAATTTTTTGTGTATGATTGTTGCTGTTTAATGGTAAAGCATGTGCACTTTAATACAGTCATTCGTCTTGTGAATGATGATTATGATTATCTGCATCTGTTGTTTGCAATCATACAACTTTTTCCCTTAATTCTGTAGAATCCTTGGTGCGTCGCACTGAAGAACATGTATCAGATCCCCCAGCTTTATCGGATGTGTGCGAAGATCCAGATCTTTGTTTGTAGTCTCTTTACAATCTGCAATGTTGTTAGTCCATCGTGTTTTTTTTTTTTTTTTTTTTTTGTTTTTTTTTTTTTTCCCCTTTTGTCTTCCTCCCTCAACAATTCTCTGAAGATTGTTTTAGCAACATTCTCTAAGGTTGGCATTGTCACAAATCGGCTTGAAAAAAAACTGTTGTTAATAATTCAATTATTTACTCCAGAAATTTGTGAGTCTTTAACTCTTTTGAATATGCGAGATATCGTCGGTATTTGTGGATATTCGTAAATATCACATTTGACGCATTTTGACTTGTTTGCACCATGTTGTCACAGAGCTGATTGATGGGCTGGACAGTTTAAACCTCTCTGGGTGTTTCTGGTGAACAATTGTCTGTGTAACATAGGGGACATGTTTGGAACCATGCTGTGGATTGTTGGTCACCTGATTTTTGTTATATTATCCACGTCCACATTCTGGACCTGCATTGCAACTGTGCTGCAAACTAATGGTCATTTGATTGACTATATTGTCCATGGTAACACTGGAACATATTTGGGGACTGTGCTACGCATTGTTGTAGGTAAAAGTTCTATTGGCCATATGGGCCATGAAGTGTCAGTGTTCATCATATGTAGGGCATGGAATGATAAAAGCTGAGCCTATCCATCTCATTTCGATGCCTCTAAACTTCCCTGAACTGAATCAGGTACCAGTGTACTGCTGGATAGACAAAGAGGGGGTTTTGAAGCAAAACATAAATCCGACCCTTTGAATGGTTCCAACTCAAGACCATCAACTCTGCAGGCAAATGCTCTAGCCATTTGACCACCACAAGCTCCTCTATCGTTGGTCACCTGACTGATTATAACACTCTTATTATCCTTGTTGATATCTGGATGTCGGGTTTGATCATTGTTCCCTGTGCACCCTTCAGGGCATGTTGAACTGTTTGCTATGTTCCAATACCCTGGTTTCATTAGAACAATTTTATCATTTACGTCAGCATCTGATTTACGGAAATATCTATGCGTATCATGTGGATGGATACGACACTTCAACATCCTGAAGTGTATAACATGATGATTACCATTTATTCACCACTGATCATTCAGAACGACCCGTGGCGTGGTTCTTCTTGACAGATCCGCCGCCTCTGTCCACCCCTCGGTTCCGATCAGGTAGCGTATCCCCTGTGTCTGTCCGTTCCGCGCCCTTTTCCCCTGCTCTTGTGGCCGGCAGGCCAC
>JADBJO010032590.1:5000-7500 GCA_016801955.1 Conus betulinus
GTACAGCACGTGTCTTGGTGACAATAGGCCTGCTGATACAGCGCTCATCCCCAGTGAGAGGCTGTAAGTTCTTAGCGCTTTACAATCCACACTCTCGTTCATACAACGATCTTTGTACCTGGATGGAGCAGATCGAACGGCTGTCTGCAATCATTCGTTTCAGGCGAACACCAGTCAAATCGTTCTTTCCACATTTCACGGAAGGTGCATACTATGTGTAGGCGTGTCATCCATGTCAACGGCAAAATGGTCCTCTCTGCCGTGTCATCCATGTCAACGGCCAAATGGTCTTCTCTGCCGTGTCATCCATGTCAACGGCCAAATGGTCTTCTCTGCCGTGTCATCCATATCAACGGCAAAATGGTCCTTTCTGCCGTGCCATCCATATCAAACGGCCAAATGGTCCTTTCGCTTCGTGCCGTGCCATCCATATCAACGGCAAAATGGTCTTCTCTGCCGTGTCATCCATATCAACGGCCAAATGGTCCTTTCTCCCGTGTCATCCATGTCAACGGCCCAAATGGTCTTCTCTGCCGTGTCATCCATATCAACGGCAAAAATGGTCCTCTCTGCCGTGCCATCCCATATCAACGGCCAAATGGTCTTCTCTGCCGTGTCATCCATATCAACGGCCAATTGTCTTCTCTGCCGTGTCATCCATATCAACGGCCAAATGGTCTTGTCTGCCGTGCCATCGATATCAACGGCCAAATGGTCTTGTCTGCCGTGCCATCCATATCAACGGCCAAATGGTCCTTTTCTGCCGTGCCATCCATATCAACGGCCAAATGGTTTTCTCTGCCGTCATCCATATCAACGGCCAAATGGTCCTTTTCTGCCGTGCCATCCATATCAACGGCCAAATGGTCCTTTTTCTGCCGTGCCATCCATATCAACGGCCAAATGGTCTTGTCTGCCGTGCCATCCATATCAACGGCCAAATGGTCTTCTCTGCCGTGCCATCCATATCAACGGCCAAATGGTCTTGTCTGCCGTGTCATCCATATCAACGGCCAAATGGTCTTGTCTGCCGTGCCATCCATATCAAACGGCCAAATGGTCTTTTCTGCCGTGTCATCCATGTCAACGGCCAAATGGTCTTCTCTGCCGTGCCATCCATATCAACGGCCCAAATGGTCCTTTCTGCCGTGCCATCCATATCAACGGCCAAATGGTCCTTTCTGCCGTGTCATCCATATCAACGGCCAAATGGTTCTTCTTCTCTGCCGTGTCATCCATATCAACGGCCAAATGGTCCTTTCTGCCGTGCCATCCATATCAACGGCCAATGGGTCCTTTCTGCCGTGCCATCCATATCAACGGCCAAATGGGTCCTTTCTGCCGTGCCATCCTTATCAACGGCCAAATGGTCTTGTCTGCCGTGCCATCCTTATCAACGGCCAAATGGTCTTGTCTGCCGTGCCATCCATATCAACGGCCAAATGGTCTTGTCTGCGGAAAAGTAAGGTGGTGGGATTTGACCTGCGTGCAAGATGTTATACGCGCCATCACACACTGAACATCGGTTCGGAATCCCATTCGAAGGATTTTTCGAATAGAAGAATCAGAACCAATGTTAATCTCGAGGAAAAAAATCCCTTAGCACTGAAACAAACCTGGCAGAGATTCGAACCCCCGCAACCCCAGATCATCAGAATCACGAACCTTGCGCTCTACCTAGCTGCGCTATTTTTGGTCTCCGGATCTGCATGTATATCCACCTCTCGTTCAGTCACTTCGCTGCTCTGTCTTGGCCCGTGTGATTGTCTGCCATCTCTCGGTTTGTCTCCCTTTCTCTGATGTCCGCTAGAACTAACTCCCTTTGTTCGCTGTCCCCCACACTGTGCCTGCTTACCCGCGACTCTTTTTCTTATTCCGTCTGTTGGCCCTGTCTGCCTGTCTGTCTCCCGGTCTCTTCACATGTGCTTTACGACACCATGCTGCGTCTAGATGTTTCTCTCTGTCCGCTAGGTAACACGCCAGAAATTCATACGTCTGGGCATGAATAAAGTCTCCGGTAGCTGTGCTTGTATACAGAGAGTCACAATAATGTTGTATTCAGAGTCCTTGTTGTGTTTTACAGTTAATGATCCCCTTTTTTGTCAAACCCATGTTTAAGATGGATGGACGGTGGTTGGAAGCAGATCAAAGTGAATGGTAGAGGACAGGCTGGGAGAAGCCCAGAGGGTACACAGTGAAGACACAGGCCAGTTTTACAGAGGAACACAGTGAGGGACACAGGCCAGTTTTAAAGAGGTGCACAGTGAGGATCACAGGCCAGTTTTACAGAGGGTCGGCCAGCAGAGGTACAGTGAGGACATCGGCCAGTTTTACAGAGGTACACAGTGAGGACATCGGCCAGTTTTACAGAGGTACACAGTGAGGACATCGGCCAGTTTTACAGAGGTACACAGTGAGGAGTCGGCCAGTTTTACAGAGGTACACAGTGAGGACATCGGCCAGTTTTACAGAGGGTACACAGTGAGGACATCGGCCAGTT
>JADBJO010032590.1:10000-15530 GCA_016801955.1 Conus betulinus
CAAACGCAGAGAGACTAAACAGACTAACAGCTAACAGACCATGGGAGATAGACAGACGTACAGAAAAAAAAACAAAAACCCAAGATGCAAAGCATATAAACGTACTCCCAGTTTATTCTGAGTACGCGTGATATATTCCATAAAGAGGAAAAACCGTCTTGGGCTGGTGTAACCGTTAGTAATGGCTATTCTGGTAAACATCAGCCATCATCTGTGATCTATAATGAACATACTTACAAATTTTCTGAAAGATCGGCCAAGAACTTTCTGAGCTTTTCCATCAAGAAGAAAACCGTTATGGACCATTAGTAAAAGCTATAACGGTAAACATAAACATCGGGCATCATCCCGTGACCCAAAATGAACGTACCTACAATTTTCAGAAATATCTGCCACGTACTTCCTAAGATATTCCATGAAGACGAAAAAACCGTTAGGGGCCGTTATAGCCGTTAGTAACGGCTATAACGGTAAACTAAAACATCAGGCATCATCCGTGACCCATAATAAACATACCTACAATTTTCAGAAAGATCGGCCAAGTACTTTCTGAGATATTCCATCAAAAAGAAAAACCGTTATGGATCATTATAACCATAGTAACGGCTATAACGATAACCTAAAACGTCGGGCATGATCCATGAACCATAATGAACATACCTTCAAATTTTCAGAAAGATCGGTCAAGTACTTTTTTCAGACATTCCATAAAAAAGAAAAACCATGATGGGGCGTTGCAGCCGTCAGTAACGGCTATAACGGTAAACTAAAACGTCGGGCATCATCCTTGACCTATAATGAACATACTTACAAATTTTCAGAAAGATCGGCCAAGTACTTTCTGAGATATTCCATAAAGAAGGAAAACCGTTATGGGCCGTTACAGCCGTTAGTAACTGCTATAAAGGTAAACTAAAACATCGGGCATCATCCGTAATCAATAATGAACATACCTGCTAAATTTTCACAAAGATCGGCCAAGTACATTCTGAGATATTCCATAAAGAAGAAAAAACGTTACAGGCCGTTACAGCCGTTAGTAACGGCTATAAAGGTAAACTAAAACATCGGGCATTATTCATGACCCATAATGAACGTACCTACAAATTTTCACAGAGATCGGTCAACTACTTTCTGAGATATTCCATAAAGAAGGAAAACCGTTACAGGCCGTTACAGCCGTTCGTAACGGCTATAACGCGGTAAACTAAAACATCTGGCATCATCCATGACCCATAATGAACATACCTGCTAATTTTCACAAATATCGGCCAAGTACTTTCGGAGATATCCATAAAAAAGAAAAACCGTTACAGGCCGTTAGAGCCGTTAGTAACGGCTATAACGGTAAACTAAAACATCGGGCATTATTCGTGACCCATAAAGAACATACCTACAGATTTTCACAGAGATTGGCCAACTACGTTCTGAGATATTCCATAAAGAAGAAAAACCGTTACAGGCCGTTAGAGCCGTTAGTAACGGCTATAAAAGTAAACTAAAACATCGGGTATTATTCTTGACCCATCATAAACATACCTACAAATTTTCAGAAAGATCGGCAAAGTACTTTTTGAGATATTCCATAAAGAAGGGAAACCCGTTACAGGCCGTTACAGCCTTTAGTAACGGCTATAACGGGGTAAACTAAAACATCGGGCATCATCTGTGACCCATAATAAACATACCTGCTAATTTTCACAAAGATCGGCCGAGTACTTTCGGAGATATTCCATAAAGAGGAAAAAAAAACGTTACAGGCCGTTGCAGCCGTTAGTACGGCTGTAACGGTAAACTAAAACATGGGCATCATCCTTGACCCATAATGAACACACCTACAAATTTTCAGAAATATCGGCCCAGTGGTTTTTGTCTGGAGCGAGTGGAACACATTTTGACCAAAGACGGACGGACACACAGACACACGGACAGACAGACACACAGACAGCATTTCTTCGTTCCCATTCTAAAGGACTCCCTGTTCTATAAGAACTGGGAATACAAAAAAGAACACGCGCACACGCATAAGCAACGAACAGGCAAAACTAACAGACGGACAGGAAGACAGAATTCAAAACATCTGCGCAAGCCACGATATCTTGCGTGTAACAAAAACCACAAAACGAATATAATATTCATGGATGATTTTTATTGCGAGGACGGACTATCATCCCCAGACCCCCACCCACCACACACTCCTTCCCCTCCTGCCCTGTCCAGTTTTCCAGGTCCAGCCTCAGCTTCTCACCCCCCCCCCCCCCCCCCCCCACCCCTTTCCACATTTCGCTTCCCATCTTATTACCCGAGATGTTGGTTTCGTTCGTTTGGTAAGCGCACACCCCCATCCTCCCTCCCTCCTCTTTGCTTGTTGCGGGGTTGTGTGTATTGATTGATTGCCCCCTGGACTACCAGTCTTACCCCCTCCCCGCGTCCCCACCCCCACCTCGCTCCCCCTCCCTCTCCCCTGCGCACCATTCTGACCCCGTCCCAGTCGACAGTGTTTCAGTTGTTCGTTTGTGAGTAACTTTCCCTGGTAAGACTTCGGATAGATACAATCTCTCTCTCTATCTGTCTGTCTGTCTGTCTGTCTCTCTCTCTGTCTCTCTCTCTCCACAATTTGCTGCTACATAAGCTTGTCTCATCCAGACTTTCCGACCAAGCTGTTTCTCTTGTTAGATATGTTCTTTCTAACCGTAATGACAAGGTTTTCGTTGGTAACCAACAGTCCAAATTCCAGACACAAAAAACAATTGGTATTTCCCAAGGATCCGTTCTCGGTCCTCTACTTTGTTCTCCTTATATTTAGTATCTTCCCTTATATATTTCAGAAGGCGTATGTGAACTATTTGCAAATGATACGTCTGTTCATTAGGGCCATTGTAATTGAAAGCAAGAATCCACAACTCTGCAGGACAATGATAATCACTTCATTGAATGGACTGAGCAGAATCACGTCATTAAACGACAAAAATAAACAAACAAACAAAAAAACCCAACTAAATACATGAAAATAACTTCACGAAAAAAAAAAAAGCCGGCAAAAAATAATTTTCAGTCTGTCTTCTTTGCATATGGGTGACAGTCATTCATGAAGAAGATATTCACAAAGTTCTAGGTGTTACCATCGACAATGATCTTTCCTAGTCACCACACATCGATAGTTTTATGCAAACGTATTTCCCCAAAGTTATTTCAGCTTTCAAAAACTAATAACCGGCTGGGAGTCGTGGGTTCGAATCCCATCAGTCATGTGGGTTTTTCTGCCTACCCAGAGTTGAGTTTGCTGCGGACTCAGTTGGGAAGACTGGGACCACACAGTCGAGTTTCATCCACTTATGGATGCGTTTCTGAGAGTGTTGCTCAAATTTCCTGACCAACACTGCAGGTGCCTGTATCTCTCGGGCCTGGTTGACGCCGGGATATATTATGAAAGGAAGCGTAGAGTACAGCCCTGTCATGTAGTCTCAGACCGAAATGGAAATCCGTAGCATCATCTTAATCATCCTCATTCTCATCGATCAGCAGCAAAAAAAAAATGTCTCAATTCTGTGGCCCTTCATGCCCTGCTCTCATGGTGACCTCAGTTTTTCGATGTCTTCTCCACGTCTGTGGCCTTGGTTTGGTTCCGTCGGGGTCACCGGTATATCGGCGAGTCCATGGGGGCTGTCGTTGGACGGACGTGGTGGCGCCCTCCGGAGGGAGAGCTCACTCACGCCGGCTCCGCGACTAAGCATTATTGTCGTCAGTAGGGGGCTTAGTAGGTGGTGTCCTGCGTATGTTAGATCAGAACAGGCGCCACTGAACACCACCGAAGTGACTCGGCAGCAGTGCAGTGTCTCCTCCGGTGGGTTGCCTCTTGACGACTTGACATTGACTGCTCCCCTGTGGATTGCCGGTGCCGGGCTGCGGCGGGACCGACCGGGCTGTGGCTGTGGACGGGGTGTCGGAATGAGCGGCGTGGTGCACTGCCTTAACATTGTGACCCTTTATTACGTTTAAACGAAACTGTATAGTTTGATTTTTTTCTCATTAATATTTCCTTCATCTCTCCCCCCTCCTCCTATGGGCACGCGCACCTGTGTGTGTGTGTGTGTGTGTGTGTGTGTGTGTGTGTGTGTGTGTGTGTGTGTGGGTGTGTGTGTGTGTGTGTGTGTATGTGTGTGTGCGTGCATGCGTGCGTGCGTGCGTGCGTGCGTGCGTGTGTGTGTGTGTGTGTGTGTGTGTGTGTGTGTGTGTGTGTGTGTGTGTGTGTGTGTGTGTGTGCGCGCGCGCTCGCGCGTGCATGCGCATATACACATGCGTGCATGATTCTGTTGTTTGCTTTTGTAGTATTAGTCTGTTTCTTTTTATGGTTTATATGTTGATTAGTGTATTCGCTTTTTTTCCGCTATGTTCCTGTGATATTCTCTCTTCCTCTGCGTACGCGAGCTAATACTCCTGCGGAAACTCCCTGTTTAGACAGGCAAGGATTAATCTCATCTACCTAGCACAGGGAGTGGAGTTCCTGCTATATTGACTTGTGTGTTGTCCATGTCTATTTTCTCTCTTTTTTTTTCTTTTAGGGGTGGGTGAAAAGAAAAGCATGTGCAATATGCTTATCTCATCACCCTGGTTAGATAAAATTTTGTTCTTTTCGCTTGTTCGTTCGTTCGCTCTCTGTCTGTCTGTCTGTCTGTCTGTCTGTCTGTCTGTCTCTCTCTCTCTCTCTCTCTCTCTCTCTCCTCTCTCTCTCTCTCGTCTCTCTCTCTCTCTCTTATTCTTCTATGCGAACTGAACTGATCTTCCGCAGCTGCAGCAGGTACAGTTCTGTACATACTACTTATTCACAACACCATCCAACTGCCTGTTCGTGTGTCTGTGCAGGTAGGTCTGTCTGAGTGTGTGTGTGTGTGTGTGTGTGTGTGTTGTGTGTGTGTGTGTGTGTGTGTGTGTGTGTGTGTGCGAGCGTGTGTTTTGTGTGTGCGGGCGCGGGCGCGTATGCAGTCTTTGTGCGTGTGTGTGCTTTGCTTACTTCTCTTCTGTTTTTTTTCCCTAGCATTTCTGTGTCCTTTTCTTTTTCAAAATATCTTTTGACATGCTATTCATGAATGTGATCGTGTGTGTGTGTGTGTGTGTGTGTGTGTGTGTGTGTGTGTGTGTGTGTGTGCGTGCGCGTGTGTATGTGTGTGTTGTGTGTGTGTGTGTGTGTGTGTGTGGTGTGTGTGTGCGCGCGCGCGCGCGCGCGCTCGCGCGGGTACGCTTGCATATTGTATAATAGATATTCATCATGTCATTGAGTAATTTTAATTATGTGAGATGTTTGTGACTTGTTTATTTCTTGCTTAATATTTATGAAGTTTGCCCTCTATTTTCTTATCTTTTGGCCTGAATACAGCTGTTTATTGTAGTTTAAGCTTTTATTCACACTCTGTAAGCACGTTGAGCTCATCAGAGATGGTGTTATTAAAAAGAGAGAGAGAGAGAGAGAGAGAGAGAGAGAGAGAGAGAGAGAGAGAGAGAGATGAAAAGCAGCAGGTACAGTTCTGAACCT
>JADBJO010032591.1:2500-15529 GCA_016801955.1 Conus betulinus
CGAGGCCCCTGTCGAAATATTCTCCAAGTACAGTGGCTGTTTGATTCAGGGCGACCCTTGTCGAATATACGCCATTAATGTTTATATACTATACTACTTTTTCTAACACACTTTACCATATCTCAGAAAGCGTCTTTTAATTTACATGATATCTCCCTGAAACCAATGTATGATTCAGTCAGTTCCAGTTTTACGCCTCGACACGGATTCTACAATTCAAACAATAAACGCCTTTCTACACTTCCTCATCTGAATGTCTACGTCTATTCGCTTTGCTTTTTTGGTTTCTGCTTTCTTTCTTTTCTTTCTCCTTATTTCTTTCTTCTTTCTTCTGGATTTTTTTTTTTGTAGAAAATGTATGACGATGCTGCTTCTCTTCTTTCATCATAATGTTGGGTTATAAAGGCGTCCACGATTTCCACTCCTTCTGGGTTTTTTTTTTTTCTGTACACTTTAAACAGTTAAAGACATAGTATGGTTTTAACAGGGAGGATGAGTGCGATGCTAAATGATTTACCCTAACTTGACTGGTTTGTGGGAGAGCGGATGTTCCTGCAGTTACGCAGGTGCAGGTCGCTGTCTCTGTTCTCTCTTATATCATTTAGCATCTTTCTGTCTGTGCCTCTGTCTTTGTTCTTCCTGCTGTCTGTGTGGTATGTCTCTTTGGGTCCCCTGGTGTCTGTTTCTGTGAATCTGTCTCTCTGTCTGTCTGTCTGTCTGTCTGTTCTCTCTCCTCTCTCTCTCTCTCTCTCCTCTCTCTCTCTTCTCTCAACTCTCTCTCTCTCTCCACCGGTTTTTCCGCTTCTAAACCTTTCCTTCCATTCAGGTTTTTTTCAATCTTCCTTCGGTTTTCCTTATTTCCTCTCTTTTCCTCTAGTCCTCCTTCGTGGGTGCCTGTCCTCGCGGGGGGGGGGGGGGTGGGGGGGGGCGGCTCAATTGGATGGGTAGGGGGGCATTCCTACCTTCTTCTTTCTCTTGGGGGTCTGGGTCTGGGTTCTCGGGTTCCCGCGGCTTCTAGGGGGGTTGTGTAGGGAGGGGGGGGGGGGGGCGTGGCCTTCTTTCTTTCTTTACTCTTTCTCTCTGGTGGGCTTAGGGCTGGCTTGGGCGCGGTGGTTTCTCTTTGACTTCTTCTTCTCTTCTTCTTCTCTTTTTTTTTTTTTTTTCCAAAGGCCCAATTTCCACCAATCTCTCTTTTCTTCTTCTTTCTTCTACCGGCTTCATTTTAATTTTAAAAACGGTACCCCCCGGTCTTTTTCTGTGAAGGGACAAAATGAATGACAATTGAAATGAGTCTAATTCTAAACCCAATCAATATTCTTTCCATACAGGAAATGCATTTTTGGTTTGTTTCTCTTTGTTACATTTTCTTAAAATCATATGAATACGGATTGTGTTTTTGGGGGGTCCTTTTTTTCATGTTTTCTAAACCATAAAGGTAATGTGAATCCAGCATCAAATAACAAATTAAATCGAAGCCACACCCTGTACTACTGGCCTAAACAGCACAAGTGCGTGCATCATTGGGGGGGGGGGGGGGGGGGGGGGGCGGGTAGAGTGAGAATGGAAGAGAACGTGGTCCTTGAGAGTGAACTTTTAGAACAACGTGTTGCAACAACTGGTGTTTAATTTTATATTTTGTGTGAGTGGTTCCACTAATGGCATCTGCTCCTCCCTTCCTCCTTCTCCTTTGTCCCCCTCGCTCCTATCTGTCTCCCCTCCTCCATCCTCCCTCCTTTCCTTTCCTATGACTCTTTGTCCTTCTTTTCCTTTTTTCTTTAATTCTCTCCTCTTTTGAATCTTCTTTCCCCCTCGTTTTTTTTTGTTCTTACTCCCCCCTATGCACTCTTCTCCCCTACCCCCCCCAGCCTCTTTTCCTGGTTGATTTTTATTCCTCCTCCTCTTTTCTTTTTCCTCCCTTTTTTGTTTTATTTTTCCATTTGTCTTTCATCTCCCCCCCCCATTCCTTTTCTTTTTTCTCAAAATTTTCCCCCCCCTCGCCTCCTCCCCCCGCCTCAGAAAGCTCCTCTCATCAGCCTCAGAACCAGTTCCCCACCCCTTTTTCTTTTTTCCCCTTTCCCCCCCCCCTTCCTTCCCTATGCTCTCCCTTACCTCCTCATCTCACAGCAGTACCCCCGAACACACCCTTTCTCCGCTTCTCCCCCCCTCCGTTCTTCTTACTTCTCGTTTTTTTCGTTGCTAATTCGCCCGTTCGTTCCTTCTCCTCTTCTTTTTTCCCCTTCTGCTTCCCTGCTTTGTTTTGCTTACCCTTGTTTTTTGTTCTAATTTTTCATATTTTATTTGTCGTTGTCGTCTTTCTCTCTTCTCGTCCTCTCTCCCTTCTTCTCATCTTCCACTTCCTCTTCTCTTTCCTCCCTCGCTCCATCCTCCTCCTTCCTCCTCCCTTCCTGCTCTTTTTTTGTTTATTTTTTCCTTCTTTCTTCTCTCTTCTTCTTCTTTCTTTCGTCTTCCTTTGTCTTCTTCGTCTTCTTTCTTCTTTCTTCGTCTTCCTTCTTCTCCTTCTCTTACGTCTTTTTCTTCGTCTTCTTCTTCTTCTCTTTCTTTTCTTTTCCTTCTTCCCCCCTTCTCTCTTGCTTTTCTTACTGTTTCTTCTCTTTTCTCTTTCCCTTTCTTCTCCTGTTTCTTTTCTTTTTTCTCTTCTTCTCTTTCATCCTTTTCGCTCTTCCTACGTTCTTTCTTCTTCTTACTCTTCTCTTCTTCTTCTCTTTCTCTTTCTTCTCTTCTTTCTTCTCTTTTTCTCTTCTTCTTCTTCTTCTTCTCTTTCTTCTCCTTCTTCTCCTTCTCCTCCTTTTCTTCTGTTCTTTCTCCTTTCCCGTCTTCTTCTTCTTTTTTTTTTTTCTTCTTCTTGGATGTAACTCTTCTCCACATTTCTTCTTTTCTTCATTATTCACACAACTACCGCACTGCCTAAAAAACGATCGCTATGAACACAACCCATACTACTTTTTTCCAAAGAAGTCCTTCCATGGACATATGTTAGCTAAGCAACATATGTGCCCCTTTAAAGCCTTTAAAAATAAAAGCCCACCTTTTTCCTTATCCTGGTGGTAGTCCGCGTAAGATGGCATTGTGGAGATCAGAGAGGACGGGCAAAACATAGTTCGTGAAACCCGAATCTGTGGACAAAACACCACTAGAGAAAGCCAATTTGCCTGAGCGCGAAGGGTAACAACGACGCTTTTCTGTGTGACAAAGTTAGATTTTTTGCAATGCATCCCTCCTTAATTCTGTACATCAGTCCTTCTCAAAGAAATTCATGCCGTTTGTCGTTTTACAACAGACTTGAATCCACACACACACAGAGAGAGAGAAGCGGGCGAGAGGAGAAGACGTGGGCAGGGGTGGTTTGGGTCTGTGGGGTGTGCTCGACAGCTGGAGGGTGGTGTTTTTTTCGCCGGTGGGCTCTGCAGTCATGAATACGGGCTGGTACACCCATGTGGATGCTACTTTAAGGCTGTTATGAGTTGCATCCTGTAGTCTGATTTACCTCTGTTTCAGGAGCAGTTATGTCCCTTGATATCTTAATGGAGTGTCCTTGCGCGTGCCTGTACCCATCGTCAACACAGCCCAGGGCCTCCAGGGGGGGGTACGTGGTACAGGACTGCTCAAAAGGCAAGGTGAAGACGTGCCTTCTCCTCTCTCCGGATCCCATCCCCAGCACCTTCGGGTGTTTCTTTTTCCTTCTCGGAAATTAAACTATGCCAACATCGGGAACTCATCTGACAAAAATTTTTCGTGGTCAAGATTCCCCCCCCACCCCCCCCCCCCCCCCCCCCCCCCCCTCCAACACCAGCTGTTTTTCATTCGCGTCCTTCCCCCGTCGCCGCACTGGTTTGATAATCACTACGATAGTATTTGACTGGTACTGACTTGATGCCATTTGCTTTGGCACACTCGCCTGCCCATGGAATTCAGAGATTAAGACAGGAGTATCAGCAAACGCTTTAGAATCTGTGTAGTGTGTCCTTTGTGTTGCTTTTGATGGGGGAAAGAAAATGCAAAAGAGAAATTTTAAGGACAAAAAAAAAGAAACAGAAAAAGAAGGCAAAAATATGTTGAAATATTCACAATGATTGTCAGAAGAGGGACAAGGATAGGACCACGAGGAAGTGATCTCTTCTCTCTCGGTCTCTCTCTCTCTCCTCCCCCTCCCTCCCTCTCTCTCCCCTCCCTCTCCCTCATCGCTCTCTCATTCTCCCCTACTCATCGCTCCCTCTCTCTCTCCTCCACATGTTTTGATCTGATCTATGATATTTTTGTCCACGGGACGAGGAATCGGATTTTATTCTTTTAAGCAAGACAAAAGCCGTAGAAACTTACTTCATGATTTTGTAGACCAAAATCAAAGTGAAATCTTTCCATGGCTAACAACAAACTCTGTTTGAAAACAAAAAAAAAAAAATGCGTGGTTCTTCATTTTCAATTTTGCCTTGCCCACTGTTCGGTTTACATTCCCGCTATTTTTCGTTATTCCAGTTCAACATACAGAGTTTACAGTTTTCCTGCTTCTGACACTGTTCGTCGCTATGTCTTTTGCCTGCATGACCATGTCCTGGATCCCTGGCATGAAAACTCCCTCTCCCCCTCAGTGATATTGACATTGAAAGAGGCCCTGCTGGAACGCATCCCTTGTGCTCACTAGACTGCTTTGAAGAAAAAAGGCTTTAGAGAACGCATCAAAGGGGCACAACGACTGATGAGAGAGAGAGAGAGAGAGAGCGAGAGAGATCTAGAGAGAGGAGAGATACGCTAGAATCGAAAGTGATAGGAGAGAGATAAAGTGAGAGAACATGAGAGAATACACACCGACCACACACACACACCACACCCACCCCACCACACACACACACACACGTAACGCACGCACAGCACGCACTAACACACACACAACAACACACACACACACCACAAGCCACCACACACACACACACCCAACACTACACACCCAACTGACCGCGCGCGCGCACTCAACTCACCGCACTGAGACATATTGCACATAAGCAGAGGTGCATTTGTGTACTAATACTCATCCTTCCACAATAACATGCTGCAGTTTTTCCTCTTTCAACGACGTACCACTTTCTTCATTTTTCACAATTCAGGCAACACACGAGCGAGTGCTTTTTGAACGATTTTTTAAAGACCATTCAAAGTGAAGTCAAGTGTGGAAGAATGATTAATTGTTTTGTAATAATTCTCATTTGAACGACGAGAATGTTTTTACAATGTTTGAAATGATTTCGATACTCATCCTGGGGTTGTATATCTCTGTTGTGAGTTTATGATATGTTTTCTGACAATGTTTCATTTCTGGTTTGAATTTCAAAAAGAAAATATCAGTTCCGCCAGACAATACAAACAAACAAAATTGCAGGACAAAAAACAAAAATATATCGACCTCTTGGGTCTTCTTCCGTCAAAAACAGAAACATTTAGGACAAGCGCAAACGAAGAACGAGCAAACCCCTTATCTTCCGAAGGTCCATATTCGGCGCATAACACCCATTTTGCACCGAATATGAGAAGTGGAATGGTTGGCTGCTCGTTCTCCGTATCCCATATGTCCTAATTGTTTGTCTTGTTTCTGCCTAAGAAGAACCAAGACGACGTCGAAAATGCATCCAGTGTGTTTTGTCTGTTTTGTCTGGCGGAACTAAATACCCTTTCTTGATTAAAATCGGCTTCATTTTCCGTTCCTTTTTTTTCCGCCCTCAGTCACCTCGTTTTGAAACTAAGTGTTCTGTTGTGATTTGTTTGTTTGAAAATCCCATTCAATGTGACATTTTTTTTTGAAGTCTCATACAAGCTGCGTCAGTCACCATAAGTTCAAGTCTGTTTGGGCTCTTTTTTTCGGTTCATTTCTTACGTTCTCGCTCGCTCTCTCTGTCTGTCTGTCCTCTCTCTGGTCCTATCTCGTCCTGTCTGTCTGTCTGTGCCTGTCTGTGTCTGCTGCCTGCCTGTTTGTCTGTTTACTGTCTGTCTGGCTGTGTCCTGTCTCTCTGTGCTGATCATCTACCTCTACCTCCTCGTCTTCCTCTTACCTCTTCTCTGGCTCTTCTCTCTGTCTCTGTCTCATCCTCTCCCCCTCGTCCTCTCTCTCTCTCTCTCTCTCCTCCTCCTCCCTCTCTCTCTCTCCCACCTCTCCTCCTTCCCTCTCCCGCTCTCACTCCCTCTCTCTCTCTTCCTTATTTGATTATGTGTTTTTCCTTTTAAGAGAGTGAGCAAACAAAACTGTTTTCCTTTTTCATCTTCTGTCTTTTTATGTTCTAGATGGCACAAATGGTACACAAGCCCGTCACAACCAAACACTTTTATGAGCATGTTGGGTTCCGATGATGACCACAGACCAACACACATACTGGCTGCCGTCGTTCCAACGGTTTACAACTGCGTGGTTTATTGATTTCAGTCTGAGAAGGTTTTCATCACAAAATGAAAGGGTCGCTCAGTTATTGGTGTCACTTATATGCGCCTTGATTCAGTGTTCACACAGCACCCTTTATAACTTCTGACATACGGACTCTGTCTTCCCCACAGGCATGGCAAAGGAAATAACTACAAATGACACAACCCCAATCCCCCCCCCTCCCCACATTCTCCTTCAAGTGATTTGTATGTGGAAGGTCGATGTAAATCATACTTGTGCTCCACAGTAAATAAACACAGTAAAAAAAATAAAGGCAAAAAATATTTGAGGAACCACGTAGGGAAGAAAAAAAAGAGAAGAAAAAGGAAGAGGTAGAAGAGAAGCAAAGAAGAAGAAAAGAAAGAAAAGAAAGGAGGAGGAAAAAAGAGAGAAGGGAGAGAGAAAAGAAAAAAGAAGAAAGAGAAAGAGAAAGAGAGAAGGAAGAAAAGGAGAGAGGAGGAAGGAGGAGGAGAGGGAGGAGTGAAGAGAGGAGAGGGGGAAGAGAGAGGACAAGGAAGAGGAGAAAGGGGAGGAGGAAGGAGGGAGGTGGGAGGAGGGAGGAGAAGGAAGAGAGGGAGGAGGAAGAAGGAGGAAGGAAGTAGGAAGCGGGGAAGGGGGAAAAAGAAGAGAGAGGAAAGAGAGAGAGGAGGGGAGGTAGAAGGGGAAAAGGGGAGGGATGGAAGGAAAAGGAGGTGAGGAAGGTGGAGAAAGAAAGGAGAAAGGAAGAGTGGAGGAAGAAGAAGAGAGAAGAGAGACGAGGAGAGGAAAAGAGGATACAAGGAGGAATGAGGAGAGAGAGAGAGAGAGAGCAAAACAGAAGAAGAGAGGAAGAAGAAAGAAAAAACGAAAAGAGGAGAAAAAAAAGAAGAAGATAAGAGAAAGAGAAGAAAGAGAAACACAGATGACGAGAAAGCAGGATGAGAAAAAAAAAGGAAGGGAAAGAGAAGAAAAAAGAAGAAAACAGAGAAAAAAGAAGAAGGAAGAAGAGAAGGAAGAGAAACAATGACTAAAAACAGAAACAGAAAAAATAGTGAAGACCTGACATAGAGACAGAATGAAAGATATTTAGATATTTAAGAACACCTTTAACTAGCCTAGACCGCCCAGGAGGAAGAGAGAAAGAGAAAGGCGAGGAGAGAGAAGATGAGAAAAGAAGAAGGAAGAGACGAAAGAGAGAATGAGAGCACGCAGACAGAGGACAGAGCCCAGAGGAGAGAAAAACAGAGAGGACAGAGGTCACAAATCAAGCAGAGTAAGATAACGCAGGGACAAACAAATACAGAAGGGCGTAAAACACCTACCAAAAACACGAAGTGTATACGTTTAAAGGCACAACACACACACACACACACCCAACACAACACACACAAACACAACAACACTCAAAACAACACGAAATCGACAGCACAGCCTCGACACGACCTACGCACGCGTGTTATTTCTGTGTTGGCGCGGTACACACTGAGTGTTGTGTGTGTGTCAAGTAGTGGGTGTGGATAGCCCACCCGCGATAGTGTGTTGGCCCCTGCATAATGACAACGATGTTTATTGCCTGATAAGCATTACACCACACTGATAGTCTGTTCAACTCCACTTTTTACATCATTACTAATTCAAGAAAAAAGAAATGTGTAGAAAGAAGAGTTAATGAAGTTAATATAGCTACCCTCCCTCGCACTATCCAACAACTATTTATCTCTTTTTATTTAGTATTTGTTTTGAGAAGCTTAACTTGACCCCACCTTCCTAACCATACATCAATGAGCAAAACCAAAGCATATCCCGTTTCCCCCAGTGCAAACCCCGTAAAGAGGAAGGGAGAAAATGTTTTCGGGGATTCGATATTAGCACGTCCAGTCAAGCAATGCAATACGTTCAATGATCAGAACGGGAAAGGAAAAAAAGCACGTGAAGGAACCTGAACAATATGATCCGAAAAATTTGGGGGGGAGGAGAGGAGAGAGAGACGACGAGGAAGATGAAGAGAAAGAGAGGGAGCGGAGGAGAGAAGGAGGCATGAGAGAGAGCAGAAGAAGAAACACACACATCACACACACACAAACACACACCACAACAACAACACCACGCACGCACGCACGTACGGCAAAAAAAAAAAGGCAACGCACGCACGCACGCACACAACAACCCCCCACACACACACACACACACACAAACACACAAACACACACAACACACAAACCAACACATACACAGAAAGGCAGGAACCGAGAGAGAGAGAGATAAAGAAGGGTTCCGAAAGAGAGACAGGACAGGACAAGAAAAGCAGCAGAGAGCAGACAGACAGACAAGAGAGACAAGAGCAGAAGAATGGAGAACAAGACAGCGAGACAGTTGAGAAATACAAAATTAAAGGGAAAAGAGAAAATTTTTAAACTAGATACATGCTATATGTTTTTTTTTTGGAAAAACTACGTGTTGGTCAGTGTGCGGCATGAGTATGCACGGACGCTTCAAGCTATAGGGTAAGGTTATTGAAAAAGTGGTTTTGTATGTGTTATCGGAGCCAGGAGCCTCTGTGTGTGTGTGATGGGTCGTGTGTGGTGCAGTAACCAAAGTGTTGACGGTGAAGTCGTGTGGGTGTGTGTGTGTGATAAGTGTGTGTGTGAGAGTGGGTGTGGGGGTTGTAGCGTGGGATAGATTTTGGGTACTGGTAGTAGACACGATGTGTAGCAGTGGTTTGTAGCTAGCAAGTCGTAGGCAGCGCGCGTGTGTGTGTGTGTCTGTAAAGGTGTGTGTGTAAGATTAGTGAGTGTGATAATGTGTGTGTGTAACATGTAAAATAGTGCGCAACGACCATTGTCTGGATTGTGTGTAGGGACGTGTGTAGCTGTGTGGGTGTGCAGAATGCTGTGTGGTGGTGTGTAGTGTGTGTGGGGTAGCGCGCAGGTGTGTAAACATGTGTGTGTGTGTAGCGTATAAATGTGTTTACGGTTGGGTGTTGCGGCATTTGAGAGACGAGAGGACGGCGCGGCGGTCGTTTATTCAACCACGTGCCTTTTGTCTGGTACATGCCGTGATCTTGTGTGCATCAATGTGAAGTGTGTGTGTGTGTGCGTGTGTGGTGTGTCGTGTCAAAGAGTGTGTATAAAACCCCGTGATTTGATAAAACTGTTGTGCGACAACGAACCATGTATGTGTTAAGGTGTGGTGTGTACATAGGGTGTGTGAGTGGTGTGATGTGTGTAGGGATGTGATGGTATGGTGTGTGAGCTTGCAGGCAGACACAGCGCAGTGTATGTGATGTGGAGGGTGCAGTGGGACAAAAAATGGTGCGGGAAGAGCAGAAAAAGTAAGGGTAAAAAAGTGTGTGTGTGTGTAATGTGTGTGGTGATTAAACATGTGTGAAAGGTGAAAATGGAATTGGTGTGTAACGAAGATGAAAGAATAAAAAGTTTGTAAATAGATGTATCACCAAATTTACATTCGTTCGTTCTATACTGATTGGACTCATTTATAATTCATTACATTTCACATGGAGTTTATCCTTTTGCTGTGCTGACGCTTTCAATGTTGTCCATGACCTTAGCATTTCTTTTTCTGTATTAAAAAGGTCTTTTTCCATGCATAATGATCCTGAGTGAAACAATGCGGCATTCTTTGAAGATTCTAATGCAGTGGCAAAGTGCATAAAAAACCTAGAAGAAGAATCTGGGGTCGTGTCCTGTGTGTGTGTGGCAATATGTGTGCCTCGCTCCGCTGTGTGTGTGTGTGTTTTGTGTTAGCAGCGCGCCTTTGTGGGTGGATTCCTATGGTGGAGGGTGGGTAGGCGCGAACATGATTATGGAACTAAACTACTGAGTGCCCAGTAAGTGTTTGATACAATAATAGAGAGAAGAGAGAATGAGAGATTAGATGGAGAGAGAACAGAAAAGAGAGAGGAGCCGGAAGGAGAGGATATCCACAAGAAGACGAGAGAGATGATGAGAGTCTCCATGCTCTTTGGTTGCATGGCAATGCGACATTTAAAAGTGTGCTGCTGATACCCATGGTGTTAGTGGGGTGATGTGTGTGTCGTTGCGTGCGTGCGTGCGGTGCGTGCGTGAACGGCGTGCGTGAGTGCACGTGCAGTGCGAAACAAATAAAACAAAAAAATCGTGCGTGATTACATTGTGTGTGTGTGTGTGTGTGTGTGTATGGTGTGTTTCGTACGTGTGTCGGTGTGGGTGAGGGTGGAGTGTGTGTTGATGAGGTGTGTGATGTGTGGGTGTTGGTCTGTACTGTTCTGGGTGCTGTATGTGTCTGTGAGTAAATGCGATGTGTGTGAACAGAATATTTGCCCGAGGACAACAAAAGACAGTTTTCTTCATCACCTTCATGTTTAATATAATTCAACCATTTCTTCAATCCGTACCATTGGCTGGGTCTTCTTTTACTGTAGCTTTGTCGTTGAACCTCATTTGCATCCCTGACTACTTCGTTATTCTGTTACATGTCTTTTTTTATATGCGGACTTCATTACTGGACGGACAGATTTCTAGGAATGTATTAATATACAGAGCATGCTAGCCTTATGTCCACGTCTCTGGATTTTCGCCCCCATCTTTCTAATGTGAGCCTGGTTTGACCAGCTTTGTTTGCGTCGACCCCCCCGTACTTTGGAAATCAATAGGTTTTTTTTTACCCATTCTGTTATTCAAAAAATCAGTTTCATCACCGGATTTAGGTGTGGACCGCATTTGAAACAATAGAAAAAAAAATACGGATTTAAGTACCAAAACGTGACAGATTTTTTGAGTTACAATAGATTTTTTTCTCCCATCTCTGTCTCTAACTCAGATCTGTCTGTCTGGACTGGCTGGACTGGTGGCTGGCGGGCTGATATCTGTTCTCTTCTCCTCTCCGTCTCGCTTATATCTCCTATTCAAAACACAAACACACACACAATGCACGCACGCACGCACGAACGCACGCACACACAAACACGCAACGCACACAGCACACACACACACACACACACCACACACACACAACAACACACAATAAAACGCTGCGCGCTAGGAATGGCGCACCGAAAGCGCGCGCCAAAACTCATTTGGCATGTCGAACAGATTTCATTGCATAAGTCCCCGAGGAAAAACTGAATTTCATTTACGCTTGGTGCTTCTTATTCAAGCAACCATTTACGCTCTGATCTGGATAGGCGACATTATGTAAGTTTTGTCTTTTACACACTCAACCTTTTCCTTTTAAATCCCGGCAAAATGTCTCTTTTACAGCAAAAATGCGTTACACGGCAATGTCTCTTCCTGAATGAGAGTCGAAAAAATAAGAAGGGATAAATGTACCCAATACCTCTCCAGCTGAATGCTAGGGCCCTGTTTCCTGGGAAAACTGTATTTCGTTTATATAGGATTGGATGTATGTCTGTATGGACGATAAAGGAATGGAATGGGTGAGTTGGATGGCAGAGGAGTGAAAGAAAGGATGGAAGGGGATTAAGAAAGGATTTATTAAGGCGCGGCTGAAGGGAATGAAACCCACTTTTATTTTTACATTAATTAAGGTTCAAAAGGACGCCCCCTTCATTCTTCCTTTAACTTTTTTTATATTTTTCACCTCTAAAATATACCTTTTCTCCCTACTCTTCCACTTTTAATTGATCAACATGGATACGAGGGTCCTTATGATCGATAGAGAAAGAAATAGATAGCATAGACAGAGAGACCAACCGAGACCGACAGATAGTAGAACGATAGATAGAATAGATGATAGATAGAATAGAATAGATCAGTAGATAGAATAGATAGATAGAAATAGAGACTAAATGTGGAGAAAAAGGAAGAAAAAGGTTCTACGGATTGTAAACGATTCATACATTGAAAAGCTAAAATGCAATTTTACTCACATATGAAAAGTTATGGCATAGTCTGTTCTGTCTGTCCTGTTCGTCTTAATTCTGTCTGTCAATGTCTGTCTCACTCTCATCATCTCATCGCTGTCGGCCCTGTATCCTCATTGCCTCATATAATTGAAACTACGCTTATTTGTTTCTTGTAGTGTGTATAAGAAACCGTCAGAAGAAAAGATTGTAACCAACACAACAACACACACAACAAACACACACACACAACACACAAACCACACACACCCGCACACCATCTCTCTCTCTCTCTCTTCTCTCCACCTCATCTCTCTCTCTATCTCTCTAATCCATAGTTCGTTTTCTTATGTTTGACATGTCTACTTTTCGTAACTATTTCTTTTTTTTTTTTTCTTTTACTATTCATGCCAATTAAACTCCTCTTTACTTCCACCGTCACAAACAAACTATCAAATTATATCTTCGTCTTTATCGTATTCGTATCTTCTTCTAGCTATCTTCTTCTCATCATAACTACCTCTCTCCTCCCTCCCTCCTCCTCTTACTGGCCTCCTCCGTGTTATGGGCATCATTCCAGGAAACGATTGGGGGAAGCTGAATACAAGTGTAAGTATTCTTCCAGAGAGTTTGCTCATATAGAAAATGATCTCGGGTTTGTTTGTTGTCTGTATGATGTGTTTTGTACAATAAATGAAACAGAATTTTTTGTATCATGCAGAATCATAAAGGATTGTGGCTAGGTAATCAGTACACTGTGAATCGC